>MJUU01018451.1:0-32253 GCA_002080025.1 Modiolus philippinarum | reverse complement strand
CAAACTAGGCTATATGACAAACGTGATGACTTCACTTTTCCAATAGTCAACTTTCCCTTTCTTTGTAGCAACATTCCAAAAGCACCAGCATACGGAGTTTACATCTCCCAACTCATTCGCTACTCAAGGGCCTGTGGTCGATACAGTGACTACCTTGATAGAGCTCGGTTGCTTACAAATAGGCTACTTAAGCAAGGGTATGTTGCCCATAACTTGAGGTCATCACTACAGAAGTTTTACGGTCGACATCACGATCTTGTGGACCGCTATGAGATATCTGTTTCCCAGATGACAACAGATCTTTCTCTTTGCCAGTAAAGTTTGTTTTTCCTCTACCGGATTTGACTTTACTACCGGAGTTGACATGTTCAACACGGCGGGTGTCTTATAAGAAGCAGGAGATGCTTACTCTACCGGTGCACCTGATCTCACCCATGGTTTTTATTGGGTCCGTGTTGTTCATTTTTGTATATGTGCGTGTGTTCATTTTCTTTTCTGTGTCATGCCCATGTTATGTCTTCGTTTTTTTGTTTTTCCGACGTTGCCATTGTCCTTGGATTGTTCTTTTTAGACTGACGGCTCGGTTCTCACTTACTTTAGGATCTGAGTGGGTAAATAGTAGATTTTACTGTCGCAAACTCGGTTTTTCGGCGACGGGGTAGCGGAGCTGGAAAACTGATGTTTGCGACAGTAAAATCTTAGATTTACTCCTGAAGATCCTAAGATATAGTTTGGTTAACTCTATTCTAATGCATGCCCGAAAAAAAAACAAAAAAAAAACATTCAAAATAGATTTTTAAATGAAAGGAAGTTTGGTGGGCGTTTTTGCCCTTACATTGCTATTGGTTCCGACGCTGAATCGTGGATTTAAAATTCTGTCACCATCCAGTCAAAATTAGCGTTACTAGCGTTACAAACGTAAGTACATTATGCCTAATGTTTCACACCCTAGAGTCCTGTGCAGTGTTTAGACTTTCCCCTATTTGCACTGTCATGCTGATAATATTATATCTATAATGCGTTGATGTTCACTTACATTATCAAGCTAAAAAAATGGTTTTCTGTCCAAAAAAAAATTCTTTTAGCCTTGTACCGATAAGTCTTTTCGTTTAGTTTTAACTATTTTAAAGTTTATACATGTGATAAATAACCATGACATCACATAATCCACATTAAAACTGTTTGAAAAAAATTGATGTTAGGCATCATAGTAATTTTGTTGAGGATTGTTACTCGGTAGATGTCCTTGGTACTGGATTTGGCTTCCTATTTCGATATTTTTCGTAATGAGTACTTCTTTCGGACAACTTTTGGATTATGGCTTTCCATATTATTTGATTTTAATGCAGCTGATGAGAGGTTAATCCTTGAAACACGTGTACAGCATAACGAAATTTACTGTTTTTGATGCAACTTCGGTATTTTTTGTATTAAGGCATTTTGGGTTACTTTGAGTAAATCTGTAGACTTTTACCTAGAACGGATTAATGTACGCCTGTTATAAATGACATGTGAAAGTTGAAAATTTACTTACTTGTTCTGTGTCTGGGATTATCAGTATGTGTACACGATCTAAACTGAATCGATTTTGATAAATTAAAAATTGTAAATCCATGCATGTATTTTTTTTTAATTTTCTATCAAAGCACGTCGTTACTCGGGACATAAAAACACAAATACAAATTCTTTATTTCCCAATCAAAGGGCCAATAAGAGCATAACATTTACAGAATACAATGAAAAGTTGAATTTTGGTAAGTAGTTAAGAAAAAAAGAAAAAGAAAAGGATGATAAGTGTTGAGAGGAGAGCAAGCCGGACACTTACTAATATTTCTAATTAAAATATATCATATACATGTCTTTCTTACATTGAATATACATTCTGAAAAAATACACAATTATCTAACAAACTTTGCATCATCATTTGTCATCAGCCAAATAAATAAGTATTCCTCGGTAAGGTTTTTCAAGATTTGGGTATTCTATGAATATGTCACTTAGAATATGTCACAGTAACTTCGGTATTTAGTCATTAGTTACCACTGGGTCGATGCCACTGCTGGTGGACTGTAAGTCCCCGAGGGTATTCACCACCCCAGTAGTCAGTACTTCGGTGCTGACCCGAAAGCCGATTCTATTTGGAACCTTTCAATATCTAAATTTTTGTAAATTTTGTTAAAAACTAAGGAGTATCTCCCTCATGCAAAGCTCTGTCCTTAGCTGATTTTGGCTTTACATTTAGATCATATTGGTTATTTGTTCTCTATCAGTTTTTTTAAACATCTTTGAGTAAATGGTCTTCCATACGTTTAGATTTTATCTGCACTGAAGAGACATAAGTTGGTGAAATGCGCATATGCAGAATTTAAATTCACAGTAACTTCGGTATTTAGTCATTAGTTACAACTGGGTCGATGCCACTGCTGGTGGACTGTAAGTCCCCGAGGGTATTCACCACCCCAGTAGTCAGTACTTCGGTGCTGACCCGAAAGCCGATTCTATTTGGAACCTTTCAATATCTAAATTTTTGTAAATTTTGTTAAAAACTAAGGAGTATCTCCCTCATGCAAAGCCCTGTCCTTAGCTGATTTTGGCTTTACATTTAGATCATATTGGTTATTTGTTCTCTATCAGTTTTTTTAAACATCTTTGAGTAAATGGTCTTCCATACGTTTAGATTTTATCTGCACTGAAGAGACATAAGTTGGGGAAATGCGCATATGCAGAATTTAAATTCACAGTAACTTCGGTATTTAGTCATTAGTTACCACTGGGTCGATGCCACTGCTGGTGGACTGTAAGTCCCCGAGGGTATTCACCACCCCAGTAGTCAGTACTTCGGTGCTGACCCGAAAGCCGATTCTATTTGGAACCTTTCAATATCTAAATTTTTGTAAATTTTGTTAAAAACTAAGGAGTATCTCCCTCATGCAAAGCTCTGTCCTTAGCTGATTTTGGCTTTACATTTAGATCATATTGGTTATTTGTTCTCTATCAGTTTTTTTAAACATCTTTTAGTTAATGGTCTTCCATACGTTTAGATTTTATCTGCACTGAAGAGACATAAGTTGTCGAAATGCGCATATGCAGAATTTAAATTCACAGTAACTTCGGTATTTAGTCATTAGAAAGTTTTCTCATTTAAATGAATACCTAGAACATTTTAAAAGTAAATGGATTTCGTTCTCTACAGACTTAGCATCACAGAATTTACATAACCTATCTTTTCTTGGAAGTATTTCACTTCTTTTTGTGACTGGATTAACTATTCTCTCCTGACGACCAGTCTCTATTCTCAAGTTTTGATAACTTAACCGAAATTTTGTTAATATTTTTTTTTCTATTTTGGAGGGAGTAATGGATCAGTATTTTTCAGGAGTAAGATAATTTTTAAATGTAAAATATGTGCAAAGTTTACCATTTCCATCTGAATATGATTGTTTTATATCATTCCATGTCTCCTGATTAGTTTGTTTTAAACGTAATAAAGTATAACTTTTGAAAGTAGATTTCTTCCAATTCTTAACAGAGGTTTGGTAAATATTTATTTTTTCACAGTATAATTTAAAGCTGGTATACAAAGAACTATTATTCATATTTTGTTTATTCTTACATTCTGTATATGCATTACTTAACAGATTTGATGGAGAATTTTCTAAACGATACCAATACATGACAATTTGCTTCAACATAGCTATATATAAAAGATAACGACCTTACTCACTTAAAACTCCAATATTTGCACACGATTTTGATACGTCTAAAATGTATTTACTAAATTTTAGGTTGAGTTTTTCAAACTCCCAATCCATAAATATTTCAGAAAGCCTTTAATTTTGGGGGGAGTAACAAGTTGAGTTCCCCGATTTTCACAACCATACAGTACTATTGGCTTGGCACAATGATCAAACAACTGTAAGACGGTTTTTATGCTTGGCTGAGACATTTTAATATCTTTATAAAGTTTAAAACATGCTTTTAAACTTGTTTGACATAGTTGTTTTTTTTTTTAGCTTCATTAAATTTCCCTGTATTTTCGAAAATGATCCCTAAATACGTATATTGTTTATCACATTCTAAACCTTGATTTCCAATCTTAAAATACGCTTTAAAAATTCTTCTATTATTGTTGAAAATTATAATTTTAATTTTGTTGGGATATACCTCCAAACACTATTTATTACAATATTGATGAAGTGCATCAAGTTTTTGTTGAAGGCCTGCTCTTGTTGTTGAAAACAATACAAGATCATCAGCATATAGAAGACATGGTACTATACTTGCGTTTAGTGTCACCTGGTCTGAATCATTTTCCAGAATGGTGGGCAGATCATTTATAAATAGCTTATTAATAAATAAATTAGGGCTTAGGACATCCCCTTGTCTAACACCAAGTTTTGATGTGAAAAATTGGGTTAAATTATTACCTACTTTGACACTTAATTTGTCTTCAGTATACATTGACTTCAGTATTATGTAGAAATACAATGTTCACATCATATTTCTGTAGTTTAAACATTATACATGTACCTATATGTAGTACTGTGTCAAAGTACTGTGTCAAAAGCTTTTCGAAAATTGACAAGCAAGCCAAAAAAATATCCCCTGTCTTACGATATTTTCCTGTGATACAGCGCAATACAAAAATAAGGTCACCTATAGGGACATTTTTAGAGAAACCTATTTTGGTTTCATGTATTATCTGATTTTCAGTTAGAAATTTTTCAAATCTTTCGTTTAATATAAGATTAAAAAGTTTGCATGAAGTGTTATTTATTGCGATTTCTCTGCAATTTACAGATTTTTGAACATTTTTTAATCGAAGACTTCCTATGTTTGGATTCTAGTGCTGCTGATGAGGAATTAATTTCCGAAATGGCCATACAGCTCATTAAGATTTTTAGCAGTTGGAGTAAACATATGTGTTATGGTCTCATGTTCATTTACTCTATATCCTTTCGTAAAGTATTGATATCAAAAACTTAAAAATTGGACATATATAACTCTCTGACCATATGCTAGGATATATTCCTGAAGAAAAGACAACATTAAAAAGTTTTGAATTATTTTACTGGTGAATGATCTTCCAGCTTTAAGCCTTTCATTACTTATAGAATCCAGCCCAGGGCTCTTACCTAATTTTAAATAAATGAAAGCTTCATTCAACCCTACCTCTGTAATTTTGATATCAAGGACAGGGTTGAATGATTTAACATTATTCTCAATGATTTTTAATTTTCTGCAATCTGTCAGTTTGACTGTTTTTGTCTTGACGGAGCGAGTCTGTTACCTTCTGGTTTATTTGTGTCTTCATCTCATACACAATGTACAGGATGACCATTTGCATATTGACTTTTGTACTAAAAAAGGTCAAGCTTTCACATTTTAATTTTACATAATCACTGCTGTTATACACACAATATTTTTGGTGAATAAAATAACATAAAAAATAGATCTTCAACTTCAGCATGGAAATACTGCTTATTTACAAATTACAAAGTGTATTTATTTTTATTACTGGTATTCCGAGTGAATTACCGTGTTTTAACGTATTCATTTTAAGTGGTAAAATCAAATTTTACATGGGATTTTAGAAACGATGACTGAAAAATCACGGAAATTGTATGTACGCTAGACGATTTTTGAAATAAAAAATTCTATAAATATTTCCTTTTCGTGTACAATTGTTAAGATATTGGAAAATTAAAACTTTTTATATAGCATTTACAGAGGGTGCGTACGCCCTGTCTACCGTGGGACACATCATAGTGCCTGGGATTTATGAATTAATACAATAATATGTGTAAACAATTATTTATGTAATGCTATGGGACGCCAAACCTGTTGTATAAGAAAATTTAAACTGATAAGTGATTTGAATATTGCCTTCTCGCTATAAAAATAGTCTCTAACATGTGACCGAGTCCGTCACAAATTGTGAAATTTCACATTTTCATGGATGCCAATTTTGAAAAATCGCTTAATGTATTTTTTTTTTCTTTCACATTGAAAAAAGGGAATTCTTGTTTTAGATTGTCTTTTCACTTGAATGTCAATATGATTTTTCAAATTTAAACAATTTCTCAGCTTCTGTATCATGTAAACCTTATTCATTTTTCCTACGTCATGGGAAAATTTTTTACCCATGAAAAAACTGTGTTGTTCTATTAAATCAGTACATTACAGAAAATTACATTTTTGCCATATCATATGAATAAAAGTATATTGGTATCCGCAATAATTACAAAATCTACACATGTTCTACCTGTGAAAACACAGTTCAATTAACCACACAATTTCAATGGCCAAAAATCGACCGTGACACTGTAGGACGGTGCATTTCAGTGCATGTTAATTCTATAAACGTCTATCATTACCGGTAACAGTACATGTCAGTCCATAATAGGCCAAATAAGAAATGTCACAAACAGGGACAGTCCATCACAAGCATGACAGTCTTTAACGGATAAAAAAGTACTATAACAAGCAAGGACAGTTATTCACAATACAGGTAAATACTGTAACTGACTGTCATATACTGTTACAGTGTCTGACAGTTTGTCACAGTCATGTTTATGTCTATCAACTACTTTTAGGGACTGTCCAAACCAATAACAGTACTTTTCTAGTCTTCACAGTGATTTACAGGACGTTAATGACAGTTATAAAAAGACTGTCACTGGTATGGACAGTACTTTTTTTTGGTTCATAGTGAAGGTCAGCTCCGACGTACTAACTACTGGGTTGGTGATATCCCCGGGACTGGCAGTCCACCAACAGAGACATCAGTCCAGTGGTAATAAATAACAAATTTCAAAGTTATTGCTCAACTTTTCTTATATAAGACCATTCTCCCTTTGCCTAATTTTTCGCCTAATTTTCTAGTAAAGCATTACGCACAGAAATCTCAAACGCATAGCATGATGTTATGAGAAACAAATTCTGATGTTAATGATCAGTTAGTATTGATGGAATTCAAAACGTAATACAGAACTTTCGAGATCCTTTGTTTTGTTTATGGCCTATATAGGAAGGAATAGTGGTACCAGACTAAATACAGTACTTGTAGGGTAAAACATAACCATTTTATGGTGTATGGTGTATGGTGTATGGTTCAATGATGCATGGTGTATGGTTCAATGGTTCATGGTGCATGGTGTAATGGTGTATGGTGTATGGTGTTTCTACGTGAACCATACACCATACACTATGAACCATACACCATACACTATGAACCATACACCATACACCATAACCCAAACTCCGTACTCGGTAACTCTGGACCATACACCATACACGATAGAGCGACATGATGTGAACGAGAGACAATGAACTGCATGGACCCTCGGGACTGGCGCAATCGAAAGTGATATAAAATACATTTTTAAAGATATGTTAACCTTATAAAGCACTGATAAAGGAAATTAATCGTGTTTTTTATACGCCAGCAGGTGGCTATATTCTACAACCAAAAATAATAATTACATGTATTAGTTTGTCTAAACCATGCAACATATGGTGTATGCATAGTATATGCCATTTTGTCACACTGCAATCTAGCTGCTGTGACTCTAATTTGGTAAAAATTTCCTAAAAAGATGCAACAATAAGGCTATCAATAGCATAGCACTTGGTGTAAATGGCATCTAGTACTCAAATTTAGTACAAATTTACTGAAAATATGCAACAATTGATAGAGATGGCATGCCATACAGTGCAACTGCCATCTAGTAATCAAATTTAGTACAAATTTACTGAAAATATGCAACAATTGATAGAGATGGCATGCCATACAGTGCAACTGCCACCTAATACTCAGATTTGGTACAAATTTACTGAAAATATGCAACAATATGGATATCAAAAGTATGCAAAATGGTGTAAATGCTATCTAGTACTCAAATTTGGTGTAAATATACTGAAAACATACAACAATAGGGATATAGATATTATGGAATATGATGAAAATGCCATCTAGTATTCAAATTTGGTACAAATATACTGAAAACATGCAACAGTAGGGATATCCATAGTATGCGATATGGTGTAAATGCCATCTAGAACTAAAATTTGGTACAAATTTACTGACAATATGCAACAATAGGGATATTGATGAAAAAGCGATATGGTGTAAATGCCAGCTACTACTCAGATTTGGTACAAATATACTGAAAATATGCAACAATAGGGATATCGATAATATGCAATATGATAATATGCTATATGATAAGCATGCCATCTAGTACTCAAATTTGGTACAAGTTTACTGAAAATTACAACAATAGGGATATAGATAGTATGCGATATGATGTAAATGTCATCTAGTACTCAAAGGAGAGGGGCCTATAAGAGCTGTTTTTGGCCCTAATTTCAGGATTTTTTTTCCTTCCAATAATCGTTTATATAGTATATGTTTCTAATGCACCAAGGCGAAAGGACCTTTTTGCATAGACATTTCCCTATCTCCATGGTTACATTGACGTCGCGTGACGTCACAAACACAACGTGTTTCAGTTGATATTGCAGAAAAATGCCGTGTTTTGCAAATTCTATAGAAAATTTAGACCCCTCCACACGCCTCGATCAAGAAGACAATGTACATGTGCATTTTTGTTTGTCCATAGAATATTTCAACAAATTTTTGTGTTGATCGAATGTTGTGGAGGGGGTGAATTTTTTAAATACACTCGTTGCTGACGTCAAAATCTGTGCATGTCTTCTGTCGTTTTTTCTTACAATAAACAGTATATGAAATTTATTCATAGATATCCATGGTAATGCATAACTCTGTTAAATGTTTCAATGAAATACCTGCTTATAAATTGTTTTAAAGAAGAGTCTATCGCTTATTTTATTAAACCCTGCTCCCTTTGAATATCGAGGGTGGCACTAACTCAGTATATTTACAGATATCAATGGTTATGATCAAGATGCATGCCTGCGAAATATTTCAATAAAATGTCCAATTATCATCTTCCAATACACACAGAAAACAAAAGTTTATAATTTAAACTTAAAAGTATCCCAGGTGTTGAAGTTCAACTTTCACTTTTTATGTTTTTATGTTATTTCGAAGATTTGAGAATACAGGACATCAAATTTGGATTTGATGGTCGCAATGGTTTACTGACGACGCGTTATTTTCTTCAAACCATCTATAAATACATTTAAAAGAACGTATGCCAGATTTAATTTTGTTTTATTGACAAGATGCTTTAAGACTGCGGCAAAGCGGGGATCCTAATCTGTTCGAGGCAGGTAGCGAGATAAGAAATCCCGTGTAATTGAAGGTGGAAATGATCTCCTCAAATACCAGTCAGAGGGATAACCGGAATCCAGAACTATTGAATACAAATATATACCACCTAAAAACAAATTATTTATGAAATTGAAGTGCACTTATAATTTGTCCTGATTGACAATTATTTAACTAGACTTTAATCGATGAAAAACAATTAATCTGAATCGCTACAAATAGATTAAATATAAATCACCCTTAGCTCAACAGTGTTCATTAATTAGTGATTCAATCTCAAGGTATTGATGTATTGATTTTTTTCGTATAATACGCAAAAATGTTGTCGGAGTGAACACGACTCAAAATTCCCGTATTTGTTTGTCACATAAATGTTGCATTACAGGATGACGTTTACATTGCATCATACGTATTTTGATCTGCCTCATTTACTTCATAAAAGGAATTTATTCTTCTAATTTACTCTTTGGAAAATGTGATTAAAAATCTGATAAAGTATTCAAAATAAATACACCTTTACCTAAAATGTGCCTTATTTGTCCCTTTAGAATCAAAATAGTTCCTGGGAGCTTGAATATATACCGATTTTACCACGGGTTGGCCCTTTATGTCGCTATTTTACCACTGGCTGTCGTTCAGGGTAAAATATTCGACGTAAAGGGCCAACCCGTGGTAAAATCAGTATTCAAACTCTAAGAAATTACTTCTTCATTTTCAGCTAGATTTTATGTCTTCACGAGTTTGAAATTGCCGGTTTTGACTTGACCCTTGATTGACTCGTGGATAGTGTGACGGGGGCTGCTAGCAGAGCAGGAAATGTTTACCGTTCCGGAGCACCTGATGTTTTTTGTAATAACCGCATTCCTTATTCTTCGGTATTATACTGATGTTGCCTTACAGTAACTTTTTTATGTACAAGATAGTGTCAAAATGTATGACACATTACATTATATCACCAATATAGCTGCGGTCTTGAGTATTTGATTTTAATTTTTCGAGGGAAATTACTGATATACATGCGAATGAGACAAAGTCTGTACAAATACATGGTAATACTCAGCAATAGAACAACGCTTTAATTGGTGTTCTTCATCTTGAAGTCACCATGAAATCTTCAACCATATATATATATATATATATATATATATATATATAAGAGAACAAATCACTAATTGGATTTGAATAAAAAGCAAAATCAACTAAGGACACCGAGCTTTTCACGAAGGTGATTCTCCTCAATTTTAAAATTTCCACACAAAAAAACCAAAAAACAGAAAAAAAAGAAAAAAAAGAAAGAAATAAAAAAAACTCGTTTTTTTTCGTTTTATAAGACTGGCCAGCTCTAATCGTTGATACAAAAAATATAATTTAAAGCGCAGAATGTCATAACATGTGTCGAGTATTGAGACAAAATATAGGTTTGTTTCTGAAAATGCAAAATACCTCAACCAAACATTATTTCAACGTCGGGCAAGGAAAGGGTCTGTATGCTTACTACAGTTTCTTCTTCCACCCAACCTTAATGATGATCTTTAAAGAAACTTTAGAATCAATAAAAAATCATTTCATACATTGATCGTTTATGTTAAAAGGTATATTACCGGGCTCTTTTAAAGAATATGACACACAAATTCCTGACTCCTTATTTGTGAATACAAATTATCTGCTAAATCATGCGAGCAAATTTACAAAGTTGAGGTATATCAATTCTAAAAATGTTTAGCTTTTAAAATGTGTAGACAAAGGCTATTTCAAACCTAAGTGAAAAAGAACTTTTTTGAAAGAAACTAGAAATCAGCAACTTCGCTGGTATCTAGATGCTATTTAACAAAGCCGTTTCAATTGTTTTACTTGATTATCTCCCCTTTATGTTGCATCATAATGGTATATATAAAAGATATACAGATATGTGATGTAAATTGCACAATCATGGTAAAATTAAATAAAATCTTATATTTTTTTATCACATTAAATCAGTTACAACTTTTTACTCACGCAAGGAATATAATTTGTGCATTTTTCATAATTAATTTGACCAAAATGTTCAAACCACGTGGTTCAAACGGTGTAATAAAAATAATATAGCGTCCCTAATGCATCCAATACAGCCCACTTTATTATCTCAAATGAAACAAAGTCATTGCTAAAAGTAAAAATCTTAGTGTCTTTTCCTTTCTAAACTTCTTATTTTATTTTTATTTATTTATTTATTTATTTATTTATTTATTTATTTATTTTTATCGCATTTAGTCGGATTAAATTATATTTGGTTTATATCAGACACAATGTTAAAACTTAGTTGTTATGGTAATTTGCAGTCTTGACAGACCAAATCCCATTCGAATGAATGAATTTTATTTGATAAATAATTCAAATTCTGCGTGTCATGCTGTATTTATTAAGGGTGTTAAGTTCATTATTATTATTATTATTTTTATTGTTATATACTCAACACCGTATAACATTTGTCTCCATAGCAACCGTTAATAAGGATATTTCAGTAGAGCAAGCAATGAAACATCTTTTTTGATATCATATACCCCATTTACGCCTGTTGTGTATAATCTTTCTTAGGTGTCACAAAAAGTCTCATATATACGGGCACATACTTCAGAAGCGTTACATAAAATCATGTATGCTATAAATAGCACGAATTTTGCGCGTTTTTGTCTTTCTTTTCAACGATGTTTGCTGGAGAAATGTGAAGTGGTAAATATTAGAAAGTTACATAGGTGTGAAGAGAACATCGTATAGATAATTCCCTGAAAAAAATTATGAACATTTGAGTTGGGGCCAAATTTGGCCCTTATAGTCCCTACCCCTTTGGTACAAATATACTGAAAATATGCAACAATAGGGATATCGATCGGATGGGATATGGTGTAAATGCCATCTAATACTCAAATTTCGCATACATTTGCTGAAAACATGCAACAATAGTGATATAGATAGTATGCCATATGGTATAAAAGCCATCAAATACTCACATTTCATTCAAAATATTGAAAATATGGAACAATGGGGATATAGATATTATGGAATATGATGTAAATGCCATCTAGTATTCAAATTTGGAACAAATATACTGAAAACATGCAACAATAGGGATATCCGTAGTATGCGGTATGATGTAAATGCCGTCTAGTACTCAAATTTGGTACAAATTTACTGAAAATTTGCAACAATAGGGATATTGATAGTATGCAATATGGTGTAAATGCCATCTAATACTCAAATCAAATTTGGTACAAATTTACTGAAAATATGCAACAATAGGGATATCGATATTATGCAATTTGTTGTAAATGCCATGTAATGTTCAAATTTAGTAAAAATGTACTGAAAATATGCAACAAAAGAGATATCGATATTATACGATATCATGTAAATATCATTTAGTACTCAAATTTGGTACAAATAAACTGAAAACATGCAACAATGGGGAATTATATAGTATGCGATATGGTGTAAATGCCATCTAATACCCAAATTTGGTACAAATTTACTGAAATTATGCGACATTAGGTATATCGATAGTATGCGATATGGTGTAAATGCCATCTAGTACTCAAATTTGGTACAGATTTACTGACAAAATGCAACAATAGGGATATCGGATGGGATATGGTGAAAATGCCATCTAATACTCAAATTTTGCATTCATTTGCTGAAAACATGCAACAATAGTGATATAGATAGTATGCCATATGGTGTAAAAGCCATCTAGTACTCAAATTTGGTACAAATTTACTGAAAAAATGCAACAATAGGGATATCGGATGGGATATGGTGTAAATGCCGTCTAAAACTCAAATTTCGCATACATTTGCTGAAAACATGCAACAATAGTGATATAGATAGTATGCCATATGGTGTAAAAGCCATCAAATACTCACATTTGATTCAAAATATTGAAAATATGGAACAATGGGGATATAGATATTATGGAATATGATGTAAATGCCATCTAGTATTCAAATTTGGAACAAATATACTGAAAACATGCAACAATAGGGATATCCATAGTATGCGATATGGTGTAAATGCCGTCTAGTACTCAAATTTGGTACAAATTTACTGAAAATTTGCAACAATAGGGATATTGATAGTTTGCATTATGATATACATGCCATCTAGTACTCAAATTTGGTACATATGTACTGAAAATATGCAGCAATAGGGATATCGGTAGTAAGCGATATGATGTACATGCCATCTAGGACTCAAATTTTGTACAAATTTACTGAATTTTTGCTACAATAGGGATATTGATAGCATGTGATATGGTGTAAATACCATCTAATGTTCAAATTTGGTACAAATACTGAAAATACGCAACAATAGGGATATCAATATTATATGATATGGTTTATATGCCATCTATTAGTCAAATTTATCACAAATCTATTTGAAAATATGCAACAATAGGAATATTGATAGTACGCGTTATGGTATAAATACCATCTAATACTCAAATTTGGTACAAATTTACTGAAAATATACATTAATAGGGATATCGATATTATGCAAATTGATGTAAATGCCATGTAATGTTCATATTTAGTATAAATTTATTGAAAAATGCAAGAGTTCGTATATCGAAAGTATGCAAAATGCCATCTGGTACTCAAACTGAAACAAATTTACTGAAAAAATGCAACAAAAGAGATATCGATATTATACGATATTATGTAAATACCATTTAGTACTCAAATTTGGTACAAATAAACTGAAAACATGCAACAATGGGAAATTATATAGTATGCGATATGGTGTAAATGCCATCTAGTACTCAAATTTGGTACAAATTTACTGAAGATATGCAGCGATAGGGATCTCGATAGTATGTGATATGATGTACATGCCATCTAGTACTCAAATTTTGCACAAATTTACTGAAAATATGCTACAATAGGGATATTGATAGTATGCGATATGGTGTAAATGCCATCTAATGCTCAGATTTGGTTAAAATTGGTGAAAATATGCAACAATAGGGATTTTGATATAATATGATATGGTTTAAATGTTATCAAAAAGTCAAATTTGGCACAAATTTATTTGAAAATATGCAACAATAGGGATATTGATAGTATGCAATATGGTGTAAATGCCATCTAATACTCAAATAAAATTTGGTACAAATTTACTGAAAATATGCAACAATAGGGATCTCGATATTATGCAATTTGTTGTAAATGCCATGTAATGTTCAAATTTAGTAAAAATATACTGAAAATATGCAACAGTTCGCATATAGGAAGTATATGAAACGCCATCTGGTACTCAAATTGAAACAAATGTACTGAAAATATGCAACAATAGGGATATCGATATTATACAATATCGTGTAAATACCATTTAGTACTCATATTTGGTACAAATAAACTGACAGCATGCAACAATAGGGAAATCTATAGTATGAGATATGGTATAAATGCCATCGAATTCTCAAATTTTGTACAAATTTACTGAATTTATGCGACATTAGGGATATCCATAGTATCCGATATGGTGTAAATGCCATCTAGTACTCAAATTTGGTAAAAATTTACTGAAAATATGCAACAATAGGGATATCTATGGTATGCGATATGATGTACATGCCATCTAGTACTCAAATTTTGTACAAATTTACTGAAAATATGCTACAATAGGGATATTGATAGTAAGCGATATGGTGTAAATGCAATCTTATGCTCAAATTTGGTAAAAATACTGAAAATATGCAACAAAAGGGATATCGATATTATATGATATGGTTTAAATGCCATCAAATAGACAAATTTGGCACACATTTATTTGGGATATTGATAGTATGCAATATGGTGTAAACGCCATCTAATACTCAAATTTATTACAAATTTACTGAAAATATGCAACAATAGGGATATCGATATTATGCAATTTGTTGTAAATGCCATGTAATGTTCAAATTTAGTATAAATTTACTGAAAATATGCAACAGCTCGCATATCGGAAGTATGCAAAATGCTTCTGGTATTCAAATTGAAACAAATGTACTGAAAATATGCAACAATAGGGATATCGATATTATCCGATATCGTGTAAATACCATTTAGTACTCAAATTTGTACAAATAAACTGAAAGCATGCAACAATAGGGAAATCTACAGTCCCAGATATGGTTTAAATGCCATCTAATACTCAAATTTGGTACAAATTTACTGAAAATATGCGACATATGGGATATCGATAGTATGCGATATGGTGTAAATGCCATCTAGTACTAAAATTTGGTACAAATTTACTGAAAAAATGCAACAATAGGGATATCGATAGTATGCCATCTAGTACTCAAATTTTGTACAAATTTCCTGAAATTATGCTACAATAGGGATATTTATAGTAAGCGAGATTGTGTAAATGCCATATAATTCTCAAATTTGGTAACAATTACTGAAAATATGTAACAAAAGGGATATCGATATTATATGATATGGTTTAAATGCCATCAAATAGTCAAATTTGGCACAAATTTATTTGAAAATATGCAACAATTGGGATATTGATAGTATGCAATATTGTTGTAAATGCCATCTAGTATTCAAATTAGGTACACATTTACTGAAAATATGCAACAATAGGGATATCGATATTATGCAATGTGATGTAAATGTCATGAAATGTTCAAATTTAATATAAATTTACTGAAAATATGGAATAGTTCGCATATCGAAGGTATGAGAAAGGCCATCTGGTACTCAAATTGGAACAAATTTACAGAAAATATGCAACAATAGGGATATTGATATTATACGATATCTTGTAAATACCATTTAGTACTCAAATTTTGTACAAATTTTACTGAAAATATGCTACAATAGGGACATCGATAGTATACGAAATGATGTTAATGCCACATAGTACTCAAATTCTCTATTTAATGAGGGTTTGGAAGGATTGGGTCATTGTACGGTGTATAAAAAATAGAAATAGGTTCTGTTTGACGGAAGAAATATCAAAATTCTCGTGTACAATGTACATTGCCGCGTTTGGTGTAGGAAAAAAGTTATGGACGCTGTACGATTATAAACCTCTAATGTACGCTCGATAATCGAAAGATATAGAAGGAATATGAGTAAAAAAATGACATTTTAAAGCCAGAAAAAGCAACACGTGATATAAAATACGGGGAACGGAAATCGGTATCACCCTTTTTTCATTTACACGATGCTTCGTAGAAAATATTCTAGAGTTGAGACTGAAAAATGAGATCTCGACAAATTTTTATTGAAAATCTTCATTTTGTCCTGCAAAAAGTTGTTGTATGCACCGGCCAGTATAAAAATAAAAAACCGAAATGCAAATACATTGTACGTTTTAGACATCGTGTATAGTGTAAGGAGACATCGTGTATAGTGTAAGGTGTAAAGTGTGTGGTGTATGGTGTATGGTGTATGGTGCATGGTGTATGTGGCAAGGTATATGGTGTAATGGTGTATGGTGTGATGGTGCTTGGTATATGGTGTAATGGTTCATGGTGTATGGTGTAATGGTGCATGGTGTATGGTGTATGGTATAATGGTGTGATTGGTTATGTTTAACTGTACAAGCACTGTACCTAATCGGATACATGCATCCGCTCATCATGGGGTTTTCCTACAACCTTGCTCTTTTGATATACAGATAGAGTCGTATCGGTTATGCCGAAAGTTCAGTCTTGCAAATATTCACAATCATATTTAGGCCGTGCACCGCCCCTCCCCCCCAACTTATGATTCAGACCTATTTTTTTCAGTCCTTTTATATTCCTTCTTCAAAGTAAAACATGTTAACTCGAATATAAGCAGCACGCAAAGACAGCATAGGGCCACTTTTTTGTAACACCACACAGATTCTTGTATTTTAGTTTTAAACTTAATTTCATCCTTTAAGTTCCATAATTTTTATGTAGATTAGTTAGATGTACTGAAATTTGGTACCAAATTAAAGCTTATTTAATATTCTTTCAGTTGAACGTTCAACATTCGCATTTCAACGTTCAACATTCAATTTGTTTTCAGTTCAACGTTCAACATTTGCAGTTCAACTTTCAACATTCGCAGTTCACCGTTCAACATTCATTTTTTTTTTCATTTCAACGTTCAACATTCAAATTTTGTTTTCCGTTCAACGTTCAACATTCGCAGTTCAATGTTCAACATTCAAAATTTTTTTCAGTTCAACGTTCAAAATTCGCAGTTCAATGTTCAACATTCAATTTTTGTTTTCAGTTCAACGTTCAACATTAAAATTTTTTTGTCCGTTCAACGTTCAACATTCGCAGTTCAACGTTCAACATTCAAATTTTTTATCAGTTCAACGTTCAACATTCGCAGTTCAACGTTCAACATTCATTTTATTTTCAGTTCAACGTTCAACATTCAAATTTTGTTTTCCGTTCAACGTTCAACATTCGCAGTTCAATGTTCAACATTCATTTTTTTTTCAGTTCAACGTTGAACATTCGCAGTTCACCGTTCAACATTCAAATTCTTTTTTCAGTGCAACGTTCAACATTCGCAGGTCAACGTTCAACATTCGCAGTTCACCGTTCAACATTCAAATTCTTTTTTCCGTTCAACGTTCAACATTCGCAGATCAACGTTCAACAATCGCAGTTCAACATTCAACAATCATTTTTTTTCAGTTCAACGTTCAACATTCGCATTCAACGTTCAAGATTCATTTTTTTTTTCAGTTCAACGTTTAACATTCGCAGTTCAACGTTTAACATTCATCTTTTTTTTCAGTTCAACGTTCAACATTCAATTTTTTTTCAGTTCAACGATCAACATTTGCAGTTCAACGCTCAACATTTATTTTTTTTTTCAGTTCAACCTTTAACATTCGCAGTTCAACTTTCAACATTCAAATTTCTTTTTTTTTCAATTCAACATTCTATTGTTTTCTTTTCAGTTCAACGTTTAACTTTTGCAGTTTAACATTGAACATTCAATTTTTTTTCAGTTCAACGTTCAACATTCGCAGTTCAACGTTCAAAATTCATTTTTTTTCAGTTCAACGTTCAACATTCAATTTTTTTTTTCAGTTCAACGTTCCACATTCATTTTTTTTTTACTTTAACGTTAATCATTCGCAGTTCAACAATCAAGATTCATTTTTTTTCAGATCAGCGTTCAACATTCGCAGTTCAACGTTCAACATTCGCAGTTCAACGTTTAACATTCGGAGTTCAACGTTCACAATTCAAATTTTTTTCAGTTCAACGTTCAACATTCGCAGTTCAACGTTCAACCTTTATTTTTTTTTTCAGTTCAACGTTCAACATTCGCAGTTCAACGTTCAACATTCAAATTGTGTTTTCCGTTCAACGTTCAACATTCGCAGATCAAAGTTCAACATTCGCATTCAACGTTCAATATTCAATTTCTTTTCATATCAACGTTAAACATTCGCAGTTCAACGTTTAACATTCATTTTTTTTTTTCAGTTCAACGTTCAACATTCAATTTTCTTTTTCAGTTCCATGTTCATCATTTTCATTTCAACGCTCAACATTTAATTTTTGTTTCAGTTCAACCTTCAACATTCGCAGTTCAACGTTCAACATTCATTTTTTTTCAGTTCAACGTTCAACATTCGCAGTTCAACGTTCAAGATTCAATGTTTTTTTTCAGATCAACGTTCAACATTCGCAGTTCAACGTTCAACATTCAATTTTTTTTTCAGTTCAACGTTCAATTTTCGCAGTTTAACGTTCTGCATTCATTTTTTTTATGTTCAACGTTTAACATTCGAAGTTCAACGTTCAACATTCATTTTTTTATCATTTCAACGTTCGGCATTTGAAGTTCAAGTTTCAACATTCAAATTTGTTTTTTTTTAGTTCAACGTTCAACATTCGCAGCTTTACGTTCAACATTCCATTTTTTTTTTCAGTTCAACCTTCAACATTCGCAGTTCAACATTTAATTTATTTTCAGTTCAACGTTCAACATTCGCAGTTCACCGTTCAACATTATTCTTTTTCTAGTCAACGTTCAACATTCAACTTTTTTTTTCAGTTCAACGTTCAATTTCCGCAGTTCAACGTTCAACATTTTTTTTTAGTTCAACGTTCAACATTCATTTTTTTTTTCAGTTCAACGTTGAAAATTCGCAGTTCAACGTTGAACATTCAAACTTTTTATTCAGTTGAACGTTCAACATTGGCAGTTCAGCGTTCAACATTATTTTTTTTTTTTTAGTTCAACGTTTAACATTCAATTTTTTTTTTTTCAGTTCAGCGTTCAACATTCGCAGTTCAACGTTCAACATTAAATTTTTTTTCAGTTCAACCTTCAACATCCGCAGTTCAACGTTCAACATTCATTTTTTGTTCAGTTCAACATAAGGAGTTCAACGTTCAACATAAGCAGTATAACGTTTAACATTTAATTTATTTTTCAGTTCAACGTTCAACATTCGCCATTCAACGTGCAACATTCGAATTGTTTTCTTCAATTCTCAGTTCAACGTTCAACATTTTAAGTTTCCTGGAGTTTAGATATTTTCAATGCTGCGAGTTTTTATGGTTGTTAAAATGTGAAAGACAATGTATTTATACTTTTTGACATGTTAACAACAATTTTTGTCAAAAATATTTTGATTCCAACTTATTTTTGATCAAAATAATAATAGCAATAAAATAATTTTTCATTCTGACAATCCTTTGGTTTAGAGAATTTTCTATTTATAGCTAGTAGTACTCAGTCACCTGAAAGCGATACGAGATGTGGGTTCAAGTAGAAATAAGCTTATGTACTGGAGCATTGTTAAGAGCATGCATGCACTCAACAGTTTTTTAGATAGTTTTAAACGGGTCACAAATGTCAAAATTAGCACCCCCCCTAAAAGTGTTAAATTTCCAAATATTCAGACTCGCACAAAAGTCATATAAATATTTGTATTTGCTATAGAATATGTCTTATTTGAATTAGAGTTTACATTCCACTTTATCTTACATACAGATGATCTTCTTAGTATAATTTAACTATGATAATGAGTTTTTTTAGGGGGGTTGCCGTACTAGAAAATGTGTACAAAATGGGAAATTTCAGTTTTCCATAGTTTCCAATGAATTGTTGTCGATATGTTGATTTATTATAAACTTATATATAACTTTATAATTAAATACTATGTCGTTACAGCATGACTGGGCGTTAAGTGGAACACGTTTTAAAATGTTTCAAACAGACTACAGACTCACAAAATGCTAAATTTTTACCCCATCCTGTAAAGAAAAGCGCTATACTTTGTTTTCCTTCAAATGTTTCAGATATGAGAATAATTTGTATCGTGATTTATTTTTACCATTAAACACACAGACAAATGCCTCCATAAATGCAAATTAAACCATTCGTCGGGAAGTGTAGGCAATGTTTTATAAAAAATGACGGCATAAAGGACATTTTCGAAATTTAGTCGTTTTTTTTAAAGATTTTCTATATTTTACAAGAAGAACACGGAAATTTTCAAAATAGATAAAAGTATTATTATTTAAAACTTCTCATTGGAAATGATTTCATTTGTATTGTGATATTCAAGAAATAATCCTTAAACCGTTCCTAAAATGACAAAAAGGCTTTTTGATGTTTGAGCTTCTAGAATTTGAAACAGTTTTGTAATTTTACGAAATGAGTCTATATATCGCAGACTACTCCTGCCAAAGCCTTGCCTTAATCCCAACCTTGACCCTTATCATAGCATTACCTTATCCCTTACTCTCGGTCGAATCACCACTGCAAACCTGGCGTCTCTATCCCTTTCCGTTCTGGAGATGTCAAATTAAGCCTAAATTGAAAGGGTAACGCTCGTCTGCCTTTGCTGATGGATATTTCCTCTTTGATTACCCTAAGCCGAAACCTGGCCTTAACCCCAACCCTAGGCCTTGCACTAGCCGTTACCTTATCCCTTACCTTCAGCCCAATGAGCACGACAAACGTGGTGTACTGATCCCTCTCCAAACTGCAGATATCATTTTAAGCCGAAATTCAAAGGAAAAGCCTCCTCCGGCTTGTTGGTGAATTTTCAAATAGACTACCGCTAAGCCGGACCCTGCACTTAACCAGAACCTCGACCTTACCTAACCCTTACCCCAATCACCACCGCAAACCTGTCGTCTCAATCCTTTTCCGTTCTGGAGATGTCATTTTACGCTGTTTTATTTAGATTCTATTGGTAATTTGTTTGCTTTCAGGATTTACACATATTTCGGTTTATGGATTTCCGATGTTTGATTTGATCTGTACATGAAGAGACATAATTTGCCGAAACGCGCATATGCAGAATCCAAATTCAGAGTAACTTCGGTATTTGATATTTATTACCATTGGGCCGATGCCAATGCTGGTGGACTGTTAGTCCCAGATTGTATTCACCAACCCAGAAGCCAGTACTTCGGAGCTGGCCCGGATAAAGGTTCCATTTGGAAACTAATTATAAGAAATTTTGTCCAAAACTAAAGGGTATCTCCCTCTTGCATAGCTCTGTCCTTAGTTGATTTTGGCTGCTCTATTTAGATTCTATTGGTAATTTGTTCTCTCCAAGGTTTTACACATATTTCGGTTTATTGATTACCACATGTTTTGATTTGATCTGCACGGAAGAGATAAGTTGTCTAGATGCGCATATGCCGAATCTAAATTCATAGTACATGTAGAAACTTCGGTATTTTGTTATTTAAGCCAAATTCAAAGGCACAACTTCGGCTAGCTTTGCCGAGGAAGATTTCCCCTCAGACTACTCCTAAGCCGGAACAGGGTATTAACCCAAAACCATGACTCTTACCTTAGCCATATCCTTATCCCAAACCCTTGGCCCAATCACCACCGCAAACCTGGCGTCTTTTTGCCTTTCGATTCCAGAGATGTCATTTTCACCCGAAATTCAAAGGCAACACCTCGGCAAGCTTTGCTGGGGAAGATTTCTCCTTAGACTACCCCTAAGCCTGAACGTCTAGGTAATGGTATGTCTAGGATATCGCATAAGTCTAACTCCGGAATGCCGGCAGATAGAGACTGGCGGTTTGATTCAACGACTTTAGCGTCCAAAAGTATCATTCGTAGGACCTTTTTTAAGTTTTAAGCGGATCAGAACACGTCTAGGGGTAGTTTTATGCCGAAAACCGTGAACATAGGATATCACATAAGTCTATCTTTGGGTATTTAAGCAGAGAAAAATCCGTAAGGGTATTATATCATATACTTAAATCTGACCCTTACCTTAGCCATTACCTTCACCCTTACCCACGTTACCACCACAACCGTGGCGTCGCTATCCCTCTGGTTCCGGATATCATTTAAGACCGAAATTCACAGGCAAAGCCCCGGGCGGCTTTCCAGGGAAGATTTCCCCTTATACTTCCCATAAGCTGAACCTGGCCTTAACCCATCTCTAACCCTAATCATTACCTTGATCCTGTGCCTTTGCCCTATCACCGCAAAACTGGCGTCTCTATTCCGATCCGTTCCGAAAATACAATTTCAAGAGGAAATTCAAAGGCAAGGCCACGGTCGCCTTCCTCGGGGAAGATTTCCCCTTGAAGTACATCTAAGCCTGAACCTGGCTTTAACCCCAATCTTAGCCCTAACCATTACCATTACCTTAACCCTATGCCTTAGCCTAATGGTCTACCTTAGCCTGGCGTCTCTATCCTACTCCAGTCAGGAGATGTCATTTTAAGGGGAAATCCAGAGGCAAGGGCTCGGTCGCCTGCCTCGGAGAAGATTTCCCCTAGAACTACCCTTAAGCCAAACCTGGATTTAACCACGACCCTAGCGCTAACCGTAACCATTACCTTAACCCCATGTCTTAGCCCCAATAGTAACACCTAGTATGGCGTCTCTATCGAGCTCCGTTCCTGAGATATCATTGAAAATGGAAAAAAATAAGGCAAAAGCGCGGCCTCTTTCTCCGGGGAAGATTTCTCACTTGAACTACCCCTAAGGCTGAAGCCTTTACCCCAACCCTATCCTTAACCCTAACCCTAACCCTTAAGTCCAATCGTCTACCCTAGTCTGGGGTCTTTGTCCCTCTCCGTTCCGGAGATATTATTTTAAATGGAAATGCAAAGGCAAAAGCTCTGCAGCCGTCTTCTGGGATGATATCCCTTGAATTGCCCCTGAGCCGGAACCTGGTATGAACTAAAAAAAACCTTTACCATTACCCAAGCCCTATATTAACCCTAGCCTGTTTCTCCATATACTCAGTTCCGGAGATGTCATTTTAAGGGGGATATTCAAAGACAAAGCCGCGGCCGCTTTTTCCGTGGAATATTTCCACTTGAACTACCCCTAAGACGGAACCTGGCCTTATCCCAACCCTAATCCTAGCCATAACCAATACCTTTACCCTATGCCTTAGCCCTATTATCACCACAAACTTAGCGTCTCAATTCACTCCATTCTGCAGATGTCACTTTAAGGGGAAATTTAAAGGCAAGGAATCGGCCGCCTTCCCGTGGAAGATTTCCCATTGAACTACCCATAAGGCGGAAACTCACCTTAACATAAACATAAACCCGAACCCTACCCATTACTTTAACTCTATGTCTTAGCCCAATCGTCACCCTCAGACTAACGTCTCTATCCCGATCTGTTCCGAATATGTCATTTTAAGCCGAAATTTTAAAAGACAGAGCCTCGGGTGGCTTTGCCGGGGAAGCTTTCCCCTTGAACTACCCCTAAGCCGGAACCTGGCATTAAACCTAAACCCAACACTAACCATGACTATACCTTAACCGTATGCCTTAGCCCGATGGTCTACCCTAGCCTGGCGTCTCTATCCCGCTCAGTTCCATAGACGTCATTTTCAGGGGAAATTCAAAGGAAGTGGCCACTGCCGCTTTCCCCGGAGAAGATTTCCTCTTGAACTACCCCTACGCTGGAACCTCCTCTTCACCCCAACCCTAGTCCTACCCATAATCATTACAGTAACCCTATGACTCCACAGCCGCCTTCTCCGAGGAAGATTTCCTCGTAAACTACACCTAAGCCGAAACCTGGCCTCAATCCCAACCCTGAAACGAACCTTAGCCATTTCTTTAACCCCATGCCTTTGCCCAATTGTCACCTCGAACCTGGCGACTCTCTAGTACTCCGTTCCGGAGTTGTAACTTTTAAGTGAAATTCAAAGGCAAGGCTTCGGGCACCTTCCCCAGTGAGGATTTCCCCTCGTACTATTCCTAAGTCAGAGCCTGGCCCTAAACCCGACCCTTTACACAAACCAAAACCATTACCTTAATCATATGCCTTCACCCGATGGTCTACCCCTCTATTAGCTACTCTAGAGATTTCATTTTAGATGAAATTCAATGGCAACGCCGCGAGCGCCTTCCCCTATGAAGATTTCAACTTGAACTACCTCTGAACCGGAAACTGGCCTTATCCCAAGCCCTAGCGCTAACCATAACCATTGCCTTAACCCTATGCCTTAGCCCAATTGTCTCACCTAGCATGGCGTCTCTATTCTGGTCCTATCCGGAGACGTCATTTTAAGGGGAAATTCAAAGGCAAAGCTGTGGCCACCTTCCTCAGGGAAGATGAACTACCCTTAAGCGGGAACCTGGCCTTAAGCCCGACCCTAACACTAACCAAAACCATGACCATAACCAATACCTTTACCCGATGGTCTACCCTACTCTGTCGTCTTTGTCCGATACGTTCCTGAGATGTCATTTTAAGGAAAATACAAAGGCAAAGCCGTTGCCACCTTTTCGCTGGAAGATTTCCCCTTGAACTACCCCTAAGCCGGATGCTGGCCTTTTCGCCTACCCTTTCCCTAACCATTATCTTGACCCTTTGCTTTAGCGCAATCACCACATTTAGTCTAGTGTCTCTTTCACGCTTCATTCCGGATATGTCATTTCAAGCCGAAAATTGAAAGGCATGGCCGCTGCCGACATCCCCTGGAAAAATTCACTTTGAACTACTCTAAGCCGATAATTCCTGAACCAAAACCCTGACCCTAACCCTAGACATATCATTATTACTTACCGTTACCCAAATAACTACTTCAAAGCTTGCGTCTTTGTCCCTTTCCGTACCGGATTGTCATTTTAAGAAAAAAATTCATAGGCAGAACCTCGGCCGTCTTCCCGGGGAAAATTTGCCGATGAACTACCTCTGCCTTTGGCTTAAAATGACACCTCTGAAACGGAAATGGAGAGAGACGCCAGGTTTGCGGTTGTGATTGGGCTAAGGGTAGGTGATAAATATATGACTATGGTAAGGGTCAGGGTTTGGGGTAGTACAAGGCGAAATCTTCCACGGAGAACGCAGCCGTGCTTTTGCCTTTGTATTCCCTTTTAAAAAGACATCTCCGGATCCTGGCCATGCTAGGTGTGGCAATTGGGCTAAGGTATGGGCAAGTTAATAGTTATTGCGAAGGCTAGGGTTGGGGTCAAAACCAGGTTCCGGCTAAGGGATAGTTCAAGAGGAAATCTTCCCCTGGGAATGCGGCCGCTGACTTGCCTTTGATTTCCCTTTCAAATGACACTTCCGGAGCAAAGCGGAATAGAGACGCCAGTTTTTGCGATCACTATAGGGCTATACATATGGTTAAGGTAAAGGTTAAGGTAAGGCTTGGGGTTAAGACAAAGTCCCGGGGAGATCTAGGGGAGATCACACCCGGAGAAGACCTCCAATTTTTACCTTTGTATTTCCATTTAAAATGACACCTCCGAAACGGAGCGGGATAGAGACCCCAGACTAAGGTCGACAATGGGACTACTGCATAGGGTTAGGGAAATCTAACCCGGAGAAGGTGGCCGCGCTTTTGTCTTTGCATTTCCATTTAAAATGACATCTCCGGAAAGGAGCGGGATAGAGACGCCAGACGCCAGTGAGAGAAGGGTTGATGTAATGGTTAGGGTTGGGGTTAAGAGAAAGGCCAGGTTCCGACTTAAGGATAGTTCAAGGGGAAATCTTCCATGGAGAATTCCACGACTTTGCCTTTGTATTTCCCTTAAAATGACACCCCTTGAAGGGAGAGGGATAGAAACGCCTGGCTAGGGATGACGATTGAGCTAAGGCATAGGTTTAAGGTAATGGTTATAGTAAGGGTAGTCCAGGTTCCGGCTTAGTTCAAGAGGAAGGGTAGGCCATTCGGCTAATGCATAGGATTAAGGTAATGGGTATGGTTAGGGTTGTGGTAAAGACTAGGTTACGGCTTAGGGTTAGTTCAAGGGGAAATTTTCCCTTCAAAATGACATCTGTGGAACGGAGCGGAATAAAGAGGCCAGCTTTGTGGTCATGATAGGACTTAGGCATAGGGTTAAGGTTGGGGTTAGGATTAGGGTCTGGCTTAAGGCCAGGTTCCGGCATCGGGATAGTTAGGGGAAATCATCCTCGGGGAACGCGGCCGCACTTTTGCCTTTGTATTTCCATTTTAAATGACATCTCCGGAACGGATCGGAATAGACACCCTATACTAGGTGTGACAATCGGGCTAAGGCTTAGGTGGAGTTCAACGGGAAATCTGGGGATTTGAGGGTAAAGCCAGGTAGATCAAGAGGAAAGGCAGCCGTGGCCTTGTCTTTTAATTTCTCCTTTAAATGATAAATTTGGAACAGAGCGGAATAAAGACGCCAGTTTTACGGTGACGATAGGGCTAAGGCATGGGATTAAGTAAATAGTTATGGTTAAGGTTAGGGTTTGGAATTAGGAAAGGTTCCGGCTTATGTACAGTTAAAGGGAAAATCTTCCCCTGAGAAGGTGCCCGCGAGTGAATTTCCCCATAAAATGATATCTCTAGAACGGAGCTGGAAAGAGACGCCAGACTAGGGTAGACGATTGGACTAAGGCATAGGGTGAACTGAATGGTTCGGGTTAGGGATAAAATTCGGGTGAATAGCAGGTCCCGACTTAGAGGAAATCTTTCCCGAAAAGAGGCGACCGCGCTTTTGTCATTGTATTTTCCCTTAAAATGACATATGCGGAACGGAGCAGGATAGAGACGCCAGGCGATTGATAACAATTGGGCTATGGCATAGGGCAAATGTAATGGTTATAGTTAGGGTAAGGGTTGGGGTTAAGGCCAGGTTCCTGCTTATGACTAGTTCTAGAAGATACGCCGGGCTTAGGAATAGGAGTAAGGTAATGGTTATGTTTAGTGCTGGGGTTGACGTTAAGTCCAGATTCCGGTTCAAGGTTAGTTCAAGGGGAAATTTCCAGGGAAGGCATCCGAAGTATTGCCCTTGAATTTCGGCTTAAAATGACATCTCCGGAACCGAAAAGGAAAGAGACGACAAGTTTGCGGTTGCAATTGGGCTAAGGGTAAGGGATTAGGATACAGCTAGATTATTGTTCATGGGTTGTAATAACAACCGTGCATCCCTCTTTCCAATCCCACCCATTTTTGGATTGCGCATACACCCACTCTTCAAATTAAAACATGTTAACACGAGCATAACTGGTATAACAGGGCCCATTTTTAGACCCACCTACCGAAATTTTGGAAAATTTCGTTTTTTCGTTCAATTTCTTTGTCAGTTGCCTAAAAATGATAACCCAATGCTTCCCAGTTATAAGAACGGTGTATCAAATCATTCCTTGTTCTGTGAACTTTACAAAGAATCCACATTTTAAAATGTCTATACCCAATACGTTCCATAGCGGCATTGAACTTATCCTTACCCCTATGAAATATTGACGACAAATTTGATATTTTCATTAAAATTGCGTAAGTTGGATGGTCTATAGAACGGAAGTGCATCTCAATTCTCAATTCTTGAAATTGTTTTTAGTTTTTCAAGCTATTTTCTTGAATATAAATATTTTACGAAAGGATATCGAGTAAATGAACATGAGACCATATCACATATGCAAACTCCAACTGCAATAATTTTAATGAGCTGTGTGGCCATTTCGGAAATTAATTCCTCATCAGCAGCACTAGAACCCAAACAAAGGAAATCCATAATTTCAAAAAATGTTTGAAATGCATAAATCCAAACGAAATCCGAATAATCCATAATATCTAATATAGCTGAGGACAAAACTACGATGGAGGGAGTTAATCCTAAGGTTTTAGAATTTAAATAAATTTAGATAATAGTAATTGAACGAAATGTACACATGACATATTATCTCATGTACTAGTACACCATATCTAAGAAAAAAAAAAGAGCATACATCTCTACCAAGGGGAATTGTTTTAACAACTCCACACTGCAATAAAAGACAAACTCCAGTATTAAATATTTTACGAAAGGATATGGAGTAAATGAACATGAGACCATATCACATAATTTATGTTGACTCCAACTGCAATAATTTCAATGAGCTGTATGGCCATTTCGGAAATTAATTCTTCATCAGCAGCACTAGAACCCAAACAAAGGAAATCCATAGTTTCTTAAAATAATTGAAAAGCATGTTGTTAAGATATTCTTAATGAACAAAGCTTCATTTTCAAAAAACGCAAAATAAATGTGTCTTTCAATATTTTCGTTTTTGACTAAGTTTTTCTCTTCTTTTGCCAGATATTATATTTTAATAAACAAATATTATGTAAAGTAGGTATAAAATGAAAGCTTGTTTTATTTGTTTGACAACTACTGCAAATAATTTTTAGGTAATATAAACATCATATATCAATAAAACTTACCCCTACCCCGACGAATTTACTCTAAAATTATCTATTTTTTCTATGTTCGTATAGAAAGAACCAGAAAACGCAAAATGTGTGTTATCTATGACAATGTTGCATGAATTATATCATGATTTCGTATTTTAACAGCCATCTGTTGACTTAAACTCATTATCATGCCCGAAATTGATGAAAAATGGGAATTTACTACATTTCAGACTTGGTCAAAGTTCACTGTCAATTCGTTATATGTGCCAAATCTTGAGGATATATCTGTAAATATACCAATTAATTGTTCTAAGCGGTACATAAGCTGTCTTTAAACTTTGCTTAGAGAAACAAGGAGTGTTTAATGTGACTCTGAATATCGAAATTCCTACCCCTACTTCAACAAATATTCCCCCAAAATTGTCAATTTCTTGTATATGTTCGCATAAAAATAATCAGAACACGGAAAATGTGTGTTGCATATGATAATGTTGCATGAGTTTCATCATGCATTGGTATTTTGACAGCCATTAGCACTATGAACAGAAAAAAATACTGTCCATACCAGTGACAGTCTTTTTCTTACTGTCATAATCTGTATGCGTCCTATTAACAACTGCCAAAGACCCATGAAGTACTGTTAAGGATTGGGACAATCCTTAACAGTAGTTTATAGACATACGTTTAATTGCAAATAACTGTATAGCACTGTAACAGTGTATGACAGTCAATAACAGTTTTTACCTGTATTGTAAACAACTGTCCCCCTTGTGACAGTGCTTTTTTACCCATTAAAAACTGACATTATTGTGATAGACTGTCCCCGATTGTGACAGTATTTATTTGGCCTGTCAATAACTGTTACAGTTAATATAAATGTGACACTACTGACTTGCACTGTCGTGGACTGTAACAGTCGATTTTAGGCCATTGTAATTCTTTGCTTTATTTTCATACAATATGGCATAATAATTTAAGTCATGTAGTTTATAGCATGGTTTTCTATCATACACTATCTGTTTCTATAACAAAAATAACAACTCTACAGTCCCAATCATTTATTTTTTTTCAAAGGGAGTATAATATGGCACTGATTCTTTTGATCAAATGTACAAAATTTACCTCTTTTTGAGTGAATTAATTAAGCAACACAAATCATCCGTAATTTCACAATTTCTTACTTCACAATTTTATCAAAATTTCGTATTAGTAACTATGTCGTTACGGAAAAATTACCAAGAGGAAAAAGGTTGTGTCAAAAGTATAATAAAATCGAGAATGAATGCCATTTCTTCTTAGACAGTAAAATCAATGAGATTTACAGACGAAAATCATAAGATTCGAAGTAGGGTCTACCGTGACCGGTCAGAAGAGTCTAAATTATATTGCAATTCAACTCTGTGTTATTTAAAGCTGAAATATATCAGTTTCAGACACATTTATATGATATTGTGTTATAATATGTTGTATTTGCCTGATTCAATATGAATGCAAGTTTCAAATAAATATATAACAGTGCAAAGGATCATTGAAATTACTGGAACAAATTTACAGGAATATGTCGGCCTGCTAGTTTTATTAATGTGTACGAATATATGTTTTACTGTGCATCAACAGGATATTGCGACTATTTCCCGTTCAATTTATAGGATGGACGTTTTGTGATTTTTGTTGCAAAAATTTAAACGGATGTAAAGCTACCATCAGATTTGCGCCAAGAGTCCTTAAACAGCCTACATATGGGCAAATGCAGGGTAATTGGATCCGTGTTTTTAATGTCAATATTGTATAATAATTACAAATTAAAAAAAAAAATCAAAGAAATTTGAGAAATTCGAATTTAAAGTGTTTATATAAATAATTAGCTGTTAGAAGTGAAATAAAAGCAAAAATAAAACATGTATAGGAATTGTATTCACAGTTAAAGAAAATGATATTTTATTCTTTCCAGCTTAAAATATTTTTATTTAAATCGAAATATCGGTGAATCTCGTGAATTTATAATGCAGTATTGTATCGACTTTAACTGGGTAATTCGCCCGCAGGCACTACATGGTTGTAAATTGTACACAATATGCAAATAAGAGAGTCTGACTTCTCAGTCTATTCCAAAAGGAAAGAAATAAATAACCAGATTTGCTTGGAGTTTTGTGAAATTTCATCCCAAAATTTTGACTTATTCTCAATTTCATATTAATCAAAGACTTTTATCTTGGAATTTGGACCACAATTTAAACAAAAACTGACATTAATTATATAAATGAAGAAATGTTTGTAAATATTAGGATAAATTTAAAGATATGAGTATAACGTTAATAAATAAATTCATCTCAAATTAAAGGATACAATCTGTGTGACTGCCTCCCCCTTCCCCAATCGATGCCAATGATATTCTCCCGTTAAATCATATTTTTCTTTACTGGAAATTTTCTAATATCGATATGTAATTTATTTACAAAATGATGTATTTTCTAACACTAAAGAAATCGATTAAATTACTTTCAATTTCAATTGAAAACTGGCAAAATCTCATATGTTTTCCAATATGGAGACATCCGGAAGGGGGGGGGGGGGTCTGTTATTATTCTGTTTAGCAATCAGTGTTATAATATGTTAATTTTTATTACAAAGTTGTAATAATTAAAATGTTGAAATAATATTTACTTTTAATTCGGGTGTTCGTCAAAACTGCTATTTGTATTTTTTAATGTTCTGATACACATGACATTAGACTGAGCAAGGATTTGATCAGATTTCATTGATCTGGGTAAATGAAAGGGAATAAATCTATTCAAAAGATAATCGTTTTGTTTTCTAAATTATTTTCAACTGATGCACAAAGAGTGACTTATGTATGCATGATGATGCATATGTTCCCGGTAATATACATGTAATGTCATTTCAAATCCTAGAATCCATTATTTATTTATTTTTAATATTTTTTTTTCCTTAAATTTTGAAATAACACAACTACAATGATTAAAAACATCTTTACATCTGACTGCAACAATGATTTATGACACCCTCGGGCTACTTAACACCTGGTCAAGGTGACAGGTGATGGCTTGAACACTTGTTTATTAGATTTTGATAATTGGATAGATGTTGAATCATTCTACCAGCAGTGTCTTCCTATTTCAAATATGAAACCCCAGCAATATACATATGTACCACAAATATAAAATATGTATAGAAACTTTTGAAACTTCTTTTATTTTTGCGTTAAACAGTTCGATTGAAAAAGCTCGAACTGCGTACACATACACGTAGCATAAATGAATGTTTCACAATTATCTCCCCTGAAAATGACCACATTTTCTGCACATGCCTAATGGTATGCACTGCAAGGATTTTTGTAGCGAGGTGCAAGTCCCCTTTTTGTTTGTTTTGTTTTGTTTTATTTTTTTTTTTTT
>MJUU01018448.1:215380-226663 GCA_002080025.1 Modiolus philippinarum | reverse complement strand
ATAGGTTTTCCGGACTTTTTTTCTAAACCGTTCCAGATATGAAGCTAATATTTGTTATGTTAGTCTACCAGCATGAGTTTCAGATCAAGTTCGAGTTTGGTTCCAGTCAATTGATTTTGGACAGAGTTATGGGCCTTTGACTTAGAAAAGTTTGGTGAAATATAGGTTTTCCGGTTTTTAGTTCGCCTCAACGAAGTTGAGTGGGACTATTGGAGTACCCCCGGCGTCCGCGTCCGTGTCCGCGTCCACGTCCGCATTTGGGTATATATCTTAGTAACTATGCAGTGTAGGGTCATCAAACTTTGCATGCAGGTGCATCTTGGGCTAACTCACAGCCTCCAAGAAAATTAGGTCTCTCTGACCTATATTTTCCACTTGAGTGGCTTGCATTCAAATTTACATTTTAGTTCATATCTCAGTTACTATGCATAGTACAATAATCTAACTGTGCATGTGCATTCATCTCAGTGGTACGTCAGCATCCAGGCAAAATAAGGTCACTTTGACCTATATTTTCTGCTTGAGTGACTTACATTCAAGTTTACGTCGGAGTTCAGATCTCAGTCACTGTACATGGTAGCATCAACTAACCTTGCACGTGCATGCATCTCTGATGGTAGGTCAGCATCCAGGCAAAATTGGGTTGCTGCGACAAATTGCCACAACGAGGCGAACTTTGTAATCGTTGATTACCTATGTTTTTTTCTAAACCGTTTCAGATATGAAGCTAATATTTGCTATGTGAGTCTACCACTATGGGTTACAGATCAAGTTCGAGTTTGGTTCCGGTCAATTGATTTTGGATGGAGTTATGGGCCTTTGACTTAGAAAATTTTGGTAAAATATAGGTTTTTCGGACTTTTTTTCTAAACAGTTTCAGATATGAAGCTAATATTTGCTAAGTGAGTCTACCACTTTGGGTTACAGATCAAGTTTTTGTTGGTTCTGGTCCATTGATTTTGGACAGAGATATGGGCCTTTGACTTAGAAAATTTTGGTAAAATATAGATTTTCCAGACTTTTTTTCTAAACCGTTTCAGATATTAAGCTGATATTTGCATTGTTAATCAACGACCAAGTTTGAGTATGGGTTGTGTCCATTGATTTTTAAGGCAGGTTCTCTGCCTTCTAGCTGTCGGGTAAAGCCATCTTGAAAAAAGTCTGTTTCAACCCGACTCTTACATTAAGGAGACTACTTTGTATGAAAAGAATCGGAATGATCCAGACTATCGTTAAAATCGCTTACGGCTTACCAGTTATTCATACGAAGGCACAAAAAATAATCCATTCATGTGGCGATACAGTGATTTCATGATCAACTACATCGTTTTATGTGTTTATAATGTATTTATTTAATATCTTTTAAGAGATACTATGCTTTTTTAATCTCAGAGGACTTAAACTGACATTCGGAATTCACGATTCGGTTCATTCATAAAAATTTCCTGCGGCGCGCTATGATTTTACAAGTTTTTATGAATGGATACATAGTAACTTCTACTTTCGCTGTTGTAACTCGTAAAAATGTATGTATTTCTCAATATATAAGACTTTGAAACTTTTAATGGTTACACTGACGTACTCTACCTTAAAAAAGGATCAATCAAACCGTAGCTTCGTTTTCTTCGTTTTGTCCCGACAAGTGGCGCGTTGTTTTGTTTTATTAATGGCCAACTTAATTACACCTGCATGACATACGTTGTAGTTAATAAGGGTCAAATAAGTTTCAAAATAATCCGAAATTACAACAAATGTTCTTTATGGAATACTTTAAATACATTAAAACTTTAGAATAATTCAACTATGTCAACAATGAAGCACGGAAGGTTTAAACTCGATCTCCAATGGCGATCCTAATCACAAGCGTAATCAAGTACAACACTTGTACTTTATCACGCGGAACCATCATGAAGGTCCCAAACTGTCACTGATTTGTTACAACAGGAGGAAGCGCTCGCTTGCTGAATTTTCATCATTTGCAGTATTTCCTTCTTTTGTAGTAATTCATTTTTCACATTGTGTTGAAACAGAGATGAAATCTGTTACTATACTGCGCCAAGAACACGTTCACGGAGGCAAGACGTCAGGTATAAGAAAACACTCCATGCTAGATCACGAAAGTCAAATGTAAAAACGTCAGTTGAAAACTCGTGAGGGTCCTGATAAAACTATATATATATACGTAATTATTTCATAGTAGATCTAGTTCTAACCTTTAAAAAATTAAAAGTGGCTAAAAGCATTTCGGCTTTCCATGATCCAGTGCTTTGATCCAACAGATGTAGATAAAAACCTGGGATAAAAAATACAAATATTCAATTCTCTACCAGAGACCCATCATAAGAAGAAGGCTGCAACCCATTCAATATGTTTGGAAGGTGTTGTGCCCAGATAATGCCACAAGGACTTGCTTCGGCCTAGAAAAAAGTTTGATAGTAAACAAAAGTTTTTTTCTTGGCTGGGAGCAAGTCCCACTCCCTGTGATAAGGCCGTTATCAGTAAAATCCTCTACAGGTGGTTCCTTCAGATCTTGTGCTAGTGAATATTAATGTTATCATGAACACAAGTAATTGTTTTAATCTCTATAGTCATCAAAGTGATAACATGACAAAATTAGAAATATCAACATTTATCAAGCCACCGAGTGTAACACTTCTTTGGAAAACTTATACATGTACCAACAAAGAGGAACAAGGCAATGGAATGTAAATAGAGTTTTTGATATATCGCCAACAACCCATACAAAAACTGAAAAGACAACCCAAACCGGGAAGCTAAGGAAAACTTCAGATTTTAATTCTTGAAAAAATTACATGCCAACATTTCAGCAAAACAGTAATAATAACATGACTTCTGGGAGTACCCAGGAACCTGCCTTAACAGCATTTCATGCTTTGATTGATGAAGTTATGGGCCTTGGGTTCGGAAAATTTTTTCTTTAACTATTTTTGCTGTAATACTGAATTATTTTACCGGTAGGGGACTTCTGTATTGCCTTGCAATATGATCCACACTTGTTTGATTCATCATTGTTGGGGGGGGGGGCAAGACCACTTTCTGGATGCTGGGATTGACCATTTTTAAATGGGATGAATCTTTTTTAAGGCCGGGAATTCGGAATGAAAATGCCATCGGGACATGGGAAAGGGGTGTTTTTAGACCCAGGAATTCAGGATTTTATGGTAAAATTTAACGGAATTGATAAAAATTGGTTATTCCGGGATCGGGACTTTTAGCAAAAAATGTCTGGGAATTCTGGATTTGCTCATTTTAATGACGGGAAGTCAGGATAAGACCCCATCCCCCCACCCCCATTGTTGTAAGTGTTTTGACCTTTCAAGGGAAAAATTCTTACTGTATGAAAGGTAAAGCAATTAGGGATTTTTTTCAGCTGTTTCTCAGGGGCTGAATCTTGGTCTCCTTTTGAAAAAAAATGATTTGAAAAATCATGCTTATTTCCTAGAATTTTTATTTTTACCCCTTATTTTTAGCCCCCAAATGATCTGTAAATTATAGGTAATATTATAGAAAATCAACAACTACAATTTAAATTTGCTTTGTTAAAACACATGGTCACAGTAACCTAATTTTGCCTTGATGCTGTCTTCCCAGTAACTGTAGTATGAACTATGAACTTAAATGGCATTATGCAAGTTGACCAAGCTATAAAATGTAGTTATGTCTGGATGATTTCCTACCATATACAGTAACTGACAGAGCTAAATGGAAGCCAACCAGGCATCAGAGTGGCCTGATTTTGCCTCAAGGCGGATGTACCATCAGATATGCATGCATATGTGCACAGTAAATGATCTTGCTATAAATAGTAACACAGATCTAAATTTAAATGTAAGTTGTCAATCAATCAAACATAAAACAGGTCAAAGTGACCTAATTTTGTTTTGGTGCTGACTGACCATATGAGTGATGAATGCTCATGTACAGGGTTGAATGATCATACTGAGATCTGAACTCAGACCTTAACTTCAATTTAGATTGATTTAGCGCAAAATTTAGGTCAAAGTGACCTAATGATCCTAACCATGTTCAGCTAGGGATCTGAACTTAACCATAAACTGGAATGCAGGTCAGTTAAAGTGGAAAATGTAGGTCATAGAAACTTAATTTTGCCTGATTGCTAAACTTTGATCAAAGATGCATATGCAAAGATAGATGATCCATAACCATGTACAGTTACCCACCCTATAAGCTGACAACATGAGATGGGACGTAAATTTGAATTTAGGATACTCAAGTGCAAAAAATAGGTCAAACAGAATTAATTTTTATACCCCCGCAACCAAAGTGTGGGGGGGTATATAAGAATCACCCTGTCCTTCCGTCTGTTTGGCTGTCCATCTGTTTGTCTGTCTGTCTATCTGTCTGTCCGTCCATGTACCTTGTCAGCGCATGTTCTCCTAAACGGCTGCTTGGATTTTGATGAAATGTTACACAATTGTAGTACACCATTTTAAGATGTGCATGAAGTGATATGGTTGCTGTCCAAAATATTTAAGGGGAGATAATTGATCTTGGAAAATTATCTGGCAAAAAGGGGGATGAACCTTGCCAGCACATGTTCTCCTAAATGGCAGCTTGAATTTTGATGAAATGTTACACAGTTATAGTACATCACCTGAAGATATGCATGAAGTTATATGGTTCCTGCCAGAAATTTTAAAGGGGAGATAATTGGACTTTGAATATTTTCTAGAAAAAGGGGGGGATTCGAACCTTGTCAGTGCATGTTCTCCTAAACAGCTACTTGTAGTTTGATGAAATGTTGCACAGTTGTAGTACACAGCTATCTGAAGATGTGCATGAAGAATTATGGTTGCTGTCTGAAATTTTGAAGGGGAGATAATTTGTCTTTGAATATTTATTTGGCAATGGGGGGGGATAAACCTTGTCAGCGCATGTTCTCCTAAACGCCTGCTTGTATTTCGATGAAATGTTACACTGTTGCAGTACACCTCCTGAAGATGTGCATGAAGGTATATGGTTGCTGCCCGAAATTCTGAAGGGGAAATATTTCATCTTTGAATATTTTCTGGAGAAAGGGGTGATGTATATCTTTTTGTCAACATTTGTTCTGTGTTCATGACTGTATTGTGTCCACACACACGCCATATTGATTCAGGGTTCAATTAGCGGGGGGCATAACTGGCTGCCATCCAGCAACAGCTCTAGTTTATGCTGATGCTCTCTGTCAACCCAAGATGCATCTGCATGCAAAGTTTTATGACCCTACCCTCACCATTATTACTTCAATGTACACTACATACTGCAATAGGCCCTCAAGTTTTGATTGGCAAACTTGTGAAATCAAAATTTTGTAAATTATCTTTTTCTATAAAACATTCATTTTTTAAATGCATTTTGACGAATAATTATAACTTATAACAATTTGTGTTGAATACTTTCCACTATTGTTTTTCAGCTATGCATATAGGGTGGCCTTGTTTTTTTTCATTTGACTTGAGAGGAGAAGATCATATGTTAGAATATTTCTGGATTTGTATTTTTGCCGAGACCCTGCGGTGACCCGCTCTGTCTTAGTCTATTGCTAGCCTGTCTTCAGAGAGATCTGTATTACCTCATCACTGCGAGAGATCAATTTGGTTGCCTAATGTAATTAACAGAGATTGGAAACAAATCCCTGTCATTTGAAAGCTTTCATATTGCACAACATGAAGATCTGCAGCTTGATGTAATTTTAACGAAAGCAGCTCTCCATCAAAACGTAATTATATACAGATGAAGTAATATATAAAATCCCAGTGAAACATTTTAAAAAATAATCAACAATCTATAAAGAGATTTTCTTTTGTCAATGTTGTAAGTGATTTATGATATCTGTGGTATTTTGTATTGGTATGTATAACCCATCAACATCTGCCTTTCTTTAGTGGACAGCTTACAACTGGCCTATAGTGGACATATTGATTATGGGATTAAACACCGTTTGAAAGGAATTCATTGGAGTATAAACAGGACCAATTCACTCACAAACAAATAAAAGTCCCAAGGACTTTTATGATATGTTTCTGAGTAACTTATGACTTTTATTTGTTTGTGAGTGAATTGGTCCTGTTTATACTCCAATAAATTCATTTCAAACAGTGTTTAATTATTATAATTCTTTTTATTTTATGATAAGTAATTAAATTCTTATTTATATTATGCCAATCACATGTTTTTGCTCTATTTGATGTCTTGGCGTATGAATTCCTAAGGTGAACTTAAATGTAGTTTGGTCAACGTCGTCTATCGAAAAATAAACGACTTCAGAAATTGCTGCTGGAAGTAAATGCAACCAAATATGTCAGCTGATTTCCTAATATTCAAATTATATAAGAATTATTAAACAGTGTACAACATGTTCTAGTGGACACACGGATAAAAGAGTCAATATAATAAGGGGGTAGACAGGCTAAAATTCTGCAATTATAGTTAATTTGTACACATGCACCCATGTGAAAAAAGGTCTGTTTGATTGTTAATCATCCTGGATCAAAGTTTATTAGGAACATATGAAATTTCGCCATCACTTTTCCTTATCCATTAGGGAGCACTCATTTGATATTTGGGGAAGGGATGGGGTATGGTGAAAGACAGGATTGTACCCTACATTAAAAAAATTCTAGGATGATCCTATTGGAAAAAAGGCAGATTGCAAGTGATTAAAACAATCAGGATTTGTTATTAAAAAAGAAATCCAAGACACACTAAATTGGATCATTAATAAAAAAACAGGACAGAAGTTGCACATCCAGGATGAAAATTTTTACCATATCCTCAAACCACCCCATTTTAAATCAAATCATTGCTCCCTTATCTGTTATCCTTCAACCATTGCATAGAACCACATCATAGATTTAAACAAACTTTGAATGAACTTTGTTACTTCTCTTGTTATGAGGTACTGACCAAGTGTCAATACATCAATGAAACGTGGGTGCCAGTGTGGACTAAAACATGATTCATCTTCTGGATAACTGTTAGATGGGTTAAATCCAAACATAGCATGAGTGGTGTTTATTAGGTTTATTAGGTTTATAGTGGTTTATTAGGTTCTGACCAAGAGAGTATGATAATAATTAAGTCACCTTGGCCTTGATTTCTCACATGATTGACTTGGACAGTCAAAATCTTGGATGGTACGTTACTGTAGAGGATTAATATTTTGACCTACATTTCATGCATGAGTGACTAAGTTTAAAATTTGTGTGTTTAGGTCCATTCTGGAAAAGTCATGCAAAAATGATATGTCAGTATCCATTGATTTGATTTACATTTGATGCTTTTAGTCAACTATTTTACCTTTTTCTTGCTTAAAAACTAATAAAACCATGATTATTTCAGCTGACAAATTACCCTAGTAAATTTACTATTAGATTCGAAAATCTATGGCCTTGACATGAATTATTAAAATAATTAAATTTGGTCTGTATCGATATCTCACAGACTTTAATAAATTTTTGGCAATTATTTATGAATTTTCTCCATTTAATGGATTTCACAAAAATATGGTCAAGTGCATTTGAGCTGAATCACTATGGAGTACGTGCAGAGTTAATGCCCTTGAATTGTCAATCAGTCTTATCTTGAAATGAGGCTGATGTTTATCAAATGTGCAACAATTAAAGTTACTTAAAGTTGAAAATGACATGAAGTGAACTTAACAAAATAAACATTACCTATTTGATGGAATTATAGTAAATTGTTGCATGTGTGCATATTTTTTGCAGGTTTTTTTTGTAGTATCTAGATCTAAAATTTCGTAATTTTAGGCATCTATTTCATTCAAAATGTAGTAATTTCTGGCAGGAACTGTTAATTAATGTTGAAATGTGAATTGATTGGTAGTTATCGGGATAAATAATGACGTTACGTTTGTGTTGGAAAATTGCAGAATGAATTGCATCAAAAATAAACATTTTATCAAGTCAGATTTATAGACAATTCTGCGCTTGTCAATGATTGTGCCTATCGCCAGCGTTATCTTTCCGTAAGATCACACAGGTGTAAGGTTGTGTTATGTAATCCATGTGATTTTTATAGAAGCCGTTTTTTGTGGATGTTTTGAAAATCTGACAGTTGTACACTCGGCTATCTATAAGATTGTAAAAGATAAGACAGTAACTAACTTTGAGAAGATTTGGAAGGCGGGATGGTCTTTAATCAGTGATTGGATAAGATAACATAATGACATACTGTGATAATTGCAATGCATGCTGGGTGGAAAGTGGAGCTTTTACAAGGGTCGTGACCTATGTGTAATATGGATCATTTGGCATATTTATTTTTTATGACTAAATTCAATTTATTACTATGATTTAATAGAATTTTGAAATTTATTGGGTAAGAATAAGATAATATAATAGAGATATATTTTTAGATTTATTGTAATGTCTGGCTGCAGAGTATATAGTGAAACCTGTGTGCATCTCCATAATTAAAAGTTGATTTAAAAAAAAAAATGACGGATAATTTTTCTGGGGCAAAATAAAAGTAATTGCAAAAGGAATGGAATATCTAAAAGCCTGAAAATCATGCAATTTGGTTGAAAATAAAATTAAATAAAGTACAACATACAATCAAATTAAAAAAGCAACAAAATATTGAACACAAAATTACCTAAAATGAGGCTTGTTTAGGTGGGGGGATGGGGGAATATCTGTATCCCTGTGAGTTTAGACTAAAATATCCATTTGAAAATTGAAGAAATCGCAATAACTATTGAAATATCCATAATATCCAATATCCCTGTCAGTTTTGTTGCATATCTTATATCCTATTGTTAAAAGATCTAAATATCCCATATCAAATTAAACACTAAACAAGCATAAAAAATAATACCATCAATGCTATAAAAAGGGACTTGTAAAATGCAATTGACCCTATGTATAAAGCTCCCATCTTGAAACTTTAAAACTACAGCATAGAGTTGAATGAAAAACATTTGTGGAATATCTCCATGTACAAAGTTCACTATATATTGTCAAAAGGGAGATAATTTAACTACAATGTCACTACACGATTAGAATTATCTTCCCTTTGAAAGATTTCCATATTAAGCTAATTTTTGACAATAAGCGACAGTGGCAAAATATTGAGGGAATAAATTACATAGAAACTATCTTACTTTTTTAAAAATATGGACTCTGAAAGGGTTGGTAGTAAGTGAGGAGCTATTCATAATGAGGGGAGGTATAGCAAGGGAGCACTGTACCCGGTATAAGGTTGAGTGAAAACATAAGGTTAAATATTTCTGCCTTGTATTAACATTGACCATCATCTATTACACAGTCCTTACAACAAGATTCACATCTTCACCTGACCTTGTCTTTAGTAATAGACTGGTTGAATACTAGAATTTTGAGGTAGGGTTGCTATAGAGAAGATAACCGGAAACACTTAGAATGACCGAAAAGTTAAATCACGTGCCACAATCTACCAGGGAACTGCACAAGAAAAACAAAAAGACAAAAGACAAACGTAGACAATTATAGGAACTCAGGATAGATGGACTTGATACACTAATTAGAGCTAGAGGTAGGGTTAAACTGGTTTATGAGTACCTAAACCTCCCCTTTCTATATCTCTTTTTAGCTCACCTGGCTATGCCAGGGTCACAATCAGTCACAATCATCCTTAGATGGTCTCCATCCTTAAAAGGAATCCGGCAAGTCCATACCTAATCCAAAATGGCCGCCAGCGGGGAACATAGTTTTAACATTGGACCCTATGGAAAAGACATTCAAAGATCTTCTTCTCAGAAACTACCAGTCCAATTATAATCAAACTTAGTCACAATGGTCCTTAGATGATCCTTCCCAAAAAAGGTATCCAGCAAGTCCGTACCTCACCAGGGGGGAACATAGTTTTAACATTGGATCCTATGGAAAAGACATTCAAAGATCTTCTCCACAGAAACTACCAGTCCAATTATAACCAAACTTAGTCACAATGGTCCTTAGATGGTCCTTCCCAAAAAAGGTATCCAGCAAGTCCGTACCTCACCCAAGATTGCCACCAGCGGGGAACATAGTTTTAACATTGGATCCTATGGAAAAGACATTCAGAGATCTTCTTCTCAGAAACTACCAGTCCAATTATGACTATACTTAGTCACAATGGTCCTTAGATGGTCCCTTCCAAAAAAGGTATCCGGCAAGTCCATATCTAATCCAAGATGGCCTCCAGCGGGAAACATAGTTTTAACATAGGACCTTATGGGAAAGACATTCAAAGATCTTCTCAGAAACTACCGGTCCAACTATAACCAAACTAAGACACAATGGTTCTTAGATGGTCCCTTCCAAAAAAGGTATCTGACAGGTCCGAACCTAATCCAAGATGGCCGCCAGCAGGGAACATAGTTTTAACATTGGACCCTATGGAAATTACATTCAAAGATCTTCTTCTCAGAAACTACTAGTCCAATTATAACAAAACTTAGTCACAATGGTCCTTAGATGGTCCTTCCCAACAAAGATATTAGGCAAGTCCGTACCTCTTCCAAGATGGCCACCAGCGGGGAACATAGTTTTAACATTGGACCCTATGGAAAAGACATTCAAAGATCTCTTCTCAGAAACTACCAGTCCAATTATAAACAAATTTTGTCACAATGGTCCATAGATAGTCCCTTCAAAAAAGGTATCCGGCAGGTGTGTACCTCATCCAAGATGGCTGCCAGCAGGGAACATAGTTTTAACATTGGACCCTAAGGAAAATACATTCATAGATCTTCTTCTCAGAAACTACCAGTCCAATTCAAACTAAACTAAGCCACAATGGTCCTTAGATAGTCCCTTCCGAAAAAGGTATCTGGCAGGTGTGTACCTCATCCAAGATGGCTGACAAGGGGGAACATAGTTTTAACATTGGACCCTATGGAATATACATTCAAAGATCTTCTTCTCAGAAACTACTGGTCCAGTTAGAACCAAACCAAGCCACAATGGTCCTTAGATGGTCCCATCTGAAAAATGTATCTGGCAGGTCCATACCTCATCCAAGATGGCCACCATCTGGAACATAGTATTTACATTGGCCCTATTGATTTTAAGGGGAACCTCTGCCCAAATTTTTTATTTTTGATTTGAATTGTGGTCTGAATGTTTCAATTTCAGCGTTATGTATTACCTTGATTATAAGGGGAACCCCTGCCTAAATTTTTTTTGAATGGTGTTCTTTTATTGGTTTTAATGGATGTTGGATCTTTCGGTTGCCATGGAAACCAAACAAGAATACTGTAATTTTAGAAAAAAAAAA
>MJUU01018448.1:182918-195413 GCA_002080025.1 Modiolus philippinarum | reverse complement strand
AAAAAAAAAGTATTCTACTAAATTTTATGTTTTGTTTTTCCTATTGGAAATGCCTTTTATATATGTCAGCCATGGTCCAGGTGAGCGATACAGGCTCTTGAGAGCCTCTTGTTTAGCTCACCTCATCGGCGTCTGCATCTTCGTCCGCCTCCGGTTAGGAAGAATGGTTAAGGTCCATTCCTGCTTACTGACATGCCCCACATCAACCATATTGGTATGCCTGATGCTTTTTGGGATGACAACAACAGTGCATGCTTTGGATGCTGTCTCAGACCTACATTTTACGCATGAGCGACTTGGTTAGGTAGAATAGTTAGAGTCCATTCCCGCATACTGACAATGCCCACATCAACCATACTGGTATGTATGATGCATTTTGGGATGAGGACTGAAATGCATGCTTAGGATACTGTCATTGACCTACATTTTACGCATGAGTGACTTGTTTAGGTAGACTAGTTAAAGTCCATTCCAGCTTACTGACATGGCCCACATCAACCATACTGGTATGTGTGATGGGTTTTGGGATGACAACAACAATGCATGCTTCAGATGCTGTCTCTGACCTACATTTTATGCATGATTGAATCTGTTTAAGCGAATGATTATAGTCCATTCCTGGTTACTGACATGTGCAACATGTGACAATGCTGTGCTATGAGGTGAGCTGAGCAGGCTGTGGCTGCTTTCTATGTTTCATTTCAAAAACAATTTCTTATTTCCTACATTTTTATAAAAATTTAGACCAGATCTCTTTTTATCCCAATTATCAACATGCCTTTTTCAGATTATGAGATGCATTTTGGTGCATCTTTGCATAAAGCAAATACAGTACATTACCAGAATTTGAAGGGAGATAATTTCACTGTTTAACTAACGGGTTTCCTGTCATGCAACGGAACCATATGTGACTGAAGTTAGTTTAAGCTAATGTTCAGTTTGTGTTTATTCATATTAAAATGTTCTGGCAAGCTAAGTTTAGCAAGTTATATTATGGTATACAAGGGTATATAATTTTACTTGGACCTTTTCAATGATTTTGGTTGCAAATAAATTTTCAAATTTGCATCCCTTTCAATGCATTTGTACTTAAGAATTTCAATTTTGAATTAAATGCCCCCCCCAAAAAAAAAAAAACAAAAAAACCAAAAAACAAAAAACAAAAAAAACAAAAAAAAAACAAAAAAAAATACCAACAAAACAACAAAACAAAACAAAAATAAATAAAAAAAGGCAAACAAACATAATTTACATTAAAATTTTTATTCAGTAACAAAATTGGGGCCTCACATAATTTTTTTTTCATTCCATGCCCGAGGAAATTTTGGAAGACTGTCCATGCATCTGTACTTACAAAAAAAAAATCTTCATGAATGCATCTAAACTAGTTCTCTTCATAAAGAAGAAATTTATACTGTAAGTATGAACGTATCCTTATTCAGATATATTTAAAAATGTTTAAAGATCCTAAAAATCAATTTACATACAGTATTTCTGAAATTACTATATTGATTGCAGGCCCATTGCCATTGGCACCTCTTTTAAAACCCATAGCTGTTGAATATATGCACCTCCCAGCTTAAAATCTTCCCTGATAAACAGTTGCATCCCTTCCGCCAAGAAAAGTTGCATCTCATGCAAAAAAAAAGATATCAGTACAGACATTGATCGAGTTATGATAAACAATAAAGTTTATGAATATTGTCAATTTCAGCCTAGTATAAATTATGAATTTTCATATGCTTGTATACCCTTTTAAATTTGGAAGAAAATATACTCAAACCTTTAAATTCATGAAATAAGATTAGTTTCTGTATTTTTATGTAATTATGTCAAGATGACCTCTTAAAAACAATGAAAACTTCAAAAGTCTAAAAAAAAATATTTTTAGCCTATTTTGAGACAAAATAATTTTGGCTGTAATCTAAAATCCAATATTTCCTGATATAATGGCGCCTATATACACTCTTGATTTTTTTGATCAGGCAGTCTGACCATTTTTATGTCAAATTGACACTGAATGCCATATTCTAATAATAGCATTAGTATTACCATCTAAGCAAGCATTTAAATATGTTGAAATGAAATTATTTTGATGTTGATGCAGACTGATCATCAAAATATAATTACTCTGGAGTATTTTCACAATAATTAATTTGAATGCCTGTTGAAATTTAGGGCTGATTTCCAATCTTCATGAACCTTTTCTTTCACAAAATAGCAATTGATTTTTTTTGTAAACAGGGTATACATTAGTAAACTTCCACCATACTGAAAGTAAAGGGAGTGGAACCATATCAGTGACAGAAGGGGGAGGGGGAGTTGTAGTTGAAATGAAAGCTCACTTTGTTTTCCAAAAACTGTTTACTAGGAATGAAATTTGACATATTTTCCTTATCCCTTTTCTATGTATTACCTATATTTTTAACCCTCTCCCACATAATATTCAGTTTTTTCTATCACATCCTGTTTAACAAATTAATTTTGTTTATTTGTTTGGTTTTGTACATGTAAATCATTTCATTATTGAAAAATAAAAAGGTTCATCAAATCTTTTTAAGAAAGTTTTTCTCTAATTCATTTAATTAACAATATGGTACTCTACACAGCAGGTTGTTGCCTATTTGATTCATGTAAGCTTCAAGTTATTGTCAATTTTCCTGGCAGAGAAAAAAATATTAAATTCAATTGGAGTTATTTCCCATTGTGCAGGAATGTTCAGAATTTTTTTGGCTTGGCCTTGGTGTAAAAAGTGCACATAAACGGCTGCACATCTAGGTCTGATTATGTAATATGTTGTGTAAAACCACATGTATGTTAATAGACAGAATACACACCCATTTTATCTAGGGTACCAGCAGAAAAAAAAACAGACTATGGACAAGTCACCATCCTTGGTCCATTATGGAAAATAGATTTTTTATAATTGACGGATATATGAAGTGAAATTATAGATGAATTTGTCAATACGAAGTCCCATTTCAGGTATGTCAGATTCACTGCACAAAATCAATAAATTTTTGTGAAGTAGGTAAAGTGTTTGGATGAACAATTTTATATCAGTATATATTACAAAGTTAATATTATTGTTAACTTATGCTTCAGTTTTTTTTTTTTAAATCTCATTTTGAAAGGCCTAGTATGGGGTTAATGGTGGAATAATTCTTCAATTTCTCAACATGAAGGAATTTTACAATGACATAATATTATTATGACTCGAAGAAACCCTTTATCTCTCTCTGTTTGAATTACATATGGTTCTAATGTCAAATGTTTAATGTTAAAAGTAAAGTTGGAGCTTAATTCGTAGCTAAAGTACACACCTCTTTTTAATAGTATACAGTCATAGGATAAAAGGACATCTTTTCCAAATGATTTTATGATTAATTTGTATTGCTTTTTAATAAGGGGAGAGTAAATCATATTTTTCACATCTTTTTTGTTCTAAAATAGAACATTGAGGGATGCCATGTTAAAATTTCAGTTTTAGAGGAGTTTTCAGCTGCTAATTTAAAAAAAATTACAAATTTTATATCAAGTCAATGTTGAACTTATATGAAATGTGTAGGCCATGCAACTATTGGAAAAACTGCAGTTAATAAATTTTTTGAGTGTCCCATGAGCAAAGCTCTTTGGTGGATATTGGCATTTCCTTAGGCCTTTATGCTGTTTTTCTGTATAAGTTTTTCTTAGAATTTGATCATTTGGTTTTCAAAATGTGTGATTTTCATTTCCCTAGGGTGTCCTAAGTGGTCCTTAACTGCAAATTTGTATTTCAGTTCAAGAGGGAGGAAAGAATTTTATATTTTTGATAAAACATTTGTATTGCCCTAAATGGAAATCTTGAATTTTTTTTCCAGCTTTGATTCTATTTATGTTTCTCCTCTCAAGGGGGAGATATATTGTTTTGTCTTTTCTTTCTGTAGTCTGTCAGTCTGTTTGTCCGTCCCTTAAAAAGTTTCTCCTATATTTTCTATCCAATTTCGACCCGAATTTATAGGATTGTTGACCATCATGTGCAGTTGTGCATATTGTCTGACCTGATTGATTGGCCAGTTTTTATACCTGCCACATGTAGTGGGGTCGTATTATGTGATACCCCCAGTTGTCTGTCCGCCTGTCCGTCCGTTCCCGGAAGGTTTCCAACTGATAACTTTTGAACGGAATAACATACAGTCTTCAAACTTGGTATGTAGCTTCTTTACCACAAAACTCGGGTCAAGATCGAATATGGGTTCAGAGGTCCAAGGGGTTCTGGAGTTATGCCCCTTGATACTTCAAAATTTTGTGAAACATGGCGTGGTATCATGTAATGCACTATTACTATTTTTGTTGGAGTTATGCCCCTTTTTGACATAAAATTTGATAAATTAAGTTTGTAGACCCTAATTCTCCCACATCTTTCTTTGGATTTCAACCAGTCTTCACAGGATTGTTGACCTTCATGTCTTTGTTAAACATATTGTCTGGCCTGATTGATCAGCTCATTTCTGTGAGATTTATGCCCTGTTTTGACATAGAATTTTGCTGAATTAACTTTTAGGACGCTAATTCTCTCACAACTTTCATTGGATTTCATTCATATTCAGTATCATTGGCAACATATAAAGATAAAAAATCATCCCAAGGAAGATATGTATTTATGGTTGTATCAAAAACACACTTATAGTTAATATTTATTTCTGTGTTATCTTCATATCCAGACTATTTTTTCTTCCCATTGCTTTTCACAGTAGAATTTTTTTTTTTTGAAAACTAGTTGTCAATTTATGACAATTTATGTCTACCTCCACAAGTTACAGTTTGTTTCTGGTTCACTGATTTCAAGGAGTTATGGGCCTTGGACTTTTAGGGAAAATGTATCAGTTTTAGAAAATTTTTGTGAAAAGGTATCAGTTTTCTGCATTTTTGCTCCTAAACAATCCAGGCATTGATGTAATATTTTGTATGCAAATCAATCTCAATAATACAGATACATTTTTGGTTTGGGTTCCAATCTAATCATTTTCGGGAGTTATATATGCCTTGGACATGTTGGACTCCAAAAAATTTTTCAGTTACAATTTTTGCTGGTGTAACAAAAGTTTTTTCTACCAGAATGGAACTTCTGTATTACCCTGCAATTCAATCCTTACTTACTATTCAAAGACTTGACCAAAGGTCTTGTCCACAACTTGTACTGGACATTTCAAACATGAGTTATGATGCATACATAACATGGGACTAATGCTCATGGTCTTGCTCATGAACATGTCAAGGTTGTTTCTTGAAGTTGTGTCTTTCAATTAGAAGGAAAACAAGCAAAACTTATTCTAAAACCATCAGACCATTATCAAAATAAAGGTTAGTCTGAAACCCTCGAATAGATAGCAGCAAAACATACTATGAAACCACCAGACCATTAGCAACAAGGCTTGATCTGAAACCAACACAATGGCAGTAGAATACCAAAGGAACAAAACACAAGATTACATAAATCAAAAAACCAGAGACAAGACAAAAATGAAAGCATAAGAACTCGGAAGAGTAAAGACAATAGCAGCCAAATTTGCTCTGCAACCACCAGACCAGTGGCAACAAAGCTTAGTTTGAAACCATCAGATCAAATGCACCCATTAAGACCGTCTAAGACCATCAAGCAAACATCAAGCAAACTGGAACAAAGCCTAGTCTGAAACCACCAGATTAAACAGCAACAAAAAAATACTCTTACTCTGAAACCATCAAGTTAATTCAGAAACAAAGCTTTCTCTGCAACCACAAGACGATTTAGCAACAAAGTTTAGTCTGAAACCATCAGACCAATAGCAACAAAACTTATGAAACCAACAGGACAGTAGGAACAATGTTTACATACCTGTTAACCCTCCCCCTTTAAGGGGGAGTCTCCCTCTTAGAAGCATAATTTCCCCCTTTGAATGGATCTCCCCTGAGGGAGATCAAAATTTCCTCCTTACTGCTTTTTCTCCCCCTAAACCTCCCTTATAGAAAAAATAGGGTCATTTTCAGCTCTCCCAAATTTGTTTTGCATCCTTGACAAAATTATGAAATATTATGCATAATTTTAAAATCATGGTAGAATTTTGATTTTAGAAATTGATCTAACAGCTTATATAAATATTTTTTTCATTCCATATTCTCTTTCCTTCATTAATAAATGCAAGTTTTTGTTGAAAGAAAGGTTGTTACATAAAATCTCCCCCTTAGATGGGCTGGTATGAGGGAGATTTCCCTCATAGCAGCTACCAAAGGTTAACAGGTATGAGTTTAGTCTCAGTAGTAACTCTAAAACTAACAGACCAACAGCAACAAAAACTTATTTGAAACTGTCAGACAGCAAAAAGTAATAAATCTTACTCTTGACACCATCAGGCCAATAACAACAAATCTTACTTGAACACAATTGGATCAATAGCAACAAAACTTACTTTGAAACCAACAGGCCAGTAACAACATTGATTTAACTTCCTGCTTGTCCATACTTTCATCCAATATTTCTTGGCTTGTATGAGTGTGAATGATAGCTTGAAAATGATCTTCCAATTTATCAGGTGGCTATCTGTTCTTCATCTTTGCCCATACCCTGATTTTAAACCAAGAATGTTGTCTTAAGATTTGTTAGTTTGTATAAGATTTGATATTTGGTCTGAAGCTTGGCAAAAGTAAGTTGTATATTGTTTGAATAATTTTGAGGTCTTTTGGGCCACTACTTCCTTGTTTTACAAATATTATTAGGGATGAACCTTCCTTGGGCCCTACAAATTTTGCCATGGCTACTAAAATGCTGGCTACCAGAATTTTAATAGCTATTAGAAATTTGCTAGTAAGACATATGGCTGGGCTACTAACTGCTGTTTGATAGGGCCCAACTGACCATATAGAATTTGGACATTAAAGGTAAATTCCTGATTATAAAATAATAGTTAGGCAATTCACTTCCTGATTGAATTTCGTTAATTATTTATTGCAAATTGGAAATTTATGATTTACATGCTACTGCAAAGTGCATACTTGTACACTATGATAGGTACCTGTGTACTTGTACACTATGATAGGTACCTGTGTACTTCTACACTATGATAGGTATCTGTGTACTTGTACACTATGATAGGTACTGTGTACTTGTACACTATGATAGGGATCTGTGTACTTGTACACTATGATAGGTACCTGTGTACTTGTACACTATGATAGGTATCTGTGTACTTGTACACTATGATAGGTATCTGTGTACTTGTACACTATGATAGGTAGCTGTGTACTTGTACACTATGATAGGTATCTGTGTACTTGTACACTATGATGGATACCTGTGTACTTGTACACTATGATAGGTACTGTGTACTTGTACACTATGATAGATACCTGTGTACTTGTACACTATGATAGGTACCTGTGTACTTGTACATTCTGATAGGAACCTGTGTACTTGTACACTATGATAGGTACCTGTGTACTTGTACACTATGATAGGTATCTGTGTACTTATTGTACACTATGATAGGTATCTGTGTACTTGTACACTATGATGGATACCTGTGTAATTGTACACTATGATAGGTACTGTGTACTTGTACACTATGATAGGTATCTGTGTACTTGTACACTATGATGGGTACCTGTGTACTTGTACACTATGATGGATACCTGTGTACTTGTACACTATGATAGGTACTGTGTACTTGTACACTATGATAGGTACTGTGTACTTGTACACTATGATAGATACCTGTGTACTTGTACACTATGATTGGTACCTGTGTACTTGTACATTCTGATAGGAACCTGTGTACTTGTACACTATGATAGGTACCTGTGTACTTGTACACTATGATAGGTACCTGTGTACTTGTACACTATGATAGGTACCTGTGTACTTGTACACTATGATAGTTACCTGTGTACTTGTACACTATGATTGGTACCTTTGTACTTGTACACTATGATAGGTACCTGTGTACTTGTATCCTGAAATTTGCACTCTTTTTAACCTTGAATGTATTAAGTAATGAAGGGATATGGAGACAAAGTCTCTACAAATACATGGCCAAACCAAGCAATGGAACAACACTTTTATTGTTGTTCTTCATCTTGAAGTCAACATGAGGCATTCAACAATGAGCTATGCTCATACCTCATAGGAAGTTCAAGTAAGAAATCAAAAGCTAATTGGAACTGAACTTTGGGCATGTTAGTCTATGATTGGTCCCTGTTATAAAAGGTGACTGAAAAAAGAATGGCATAAAATGTTACTGGAAAAAAATGGCATACAGACGGCAACATATTTTGAAATTGGACCTTAAAGGCCAAACCAAGATCTTCTCCTCTGAAACTTAGTTTCCATTTGAAAGTAAATCCAAAACAGTACAAAAAAGGTGACAGGATAGGTCTGCACCCTATCCAAAATGGTTACTAGAAGGGAACATATTTATAACTTGGACCATATATCATAATATTAATTGTGTATAATCACTGTAATCATTAAAATCATTATACAGTGAAACCTGTCAAAACCAAATGTGATGTTAAGACCCTGCATGCATCGATTTCTGTTTGTTTTGAACTTGTTTAAACCAAACACCTGTCTAAACTGAACAAATTCTTCAGTCCCAGAGGCATTCGGTTTAGACAGGTTTCATTGTATCTAAATTCATACTAAGTATTCTTCTCCTTCTGGGGTGTCTTGATTGATAATGAAATGCTTATATATCAAGGTCTATAAACTTCATTGAGGTTATTTGGACTGATTATGCCAGCATAGCAAAGATGAGCGTACAGGCTATTTAGAGCCATGTGTTAATGTGATTTGATGAATTGTAAATAAAAACTCACACACAAAGAATTTAGTGTATAACAGAATAACTGCCAAGTTTTATGAAAAAAAAAACACAAAAATCTTAAGAAAAACAAATAGAAAAAAATGTGTATTCATAAGCATCTATTTGCAGTAACATTTACTTCAGTGTTTCAATTGAAGTGTTATTTTGACTTTTTTGTGGTATATTTAATCAGATTTTAGGAAGAAAGAAATCAGAAATTGCTGTTAGAATAACAGTGAAACTTATCAAATATTTTGTAATCCTGTTAGCATATCATCTAGAAAGTGTTCACAATACATATTATTTTGAGGAGGGACAGTGTACTTTTAAAGTTGAACCAAAAGTTTTTTTTATGCCTCCGCATTTAGGCGACAGAAGCATTAAGTTTTACTCTTGTCCATACATATGAACATACATCCGAAATTTTCGTCAAGGATTTCTCAGCTCGTGTATGCAGGAATGATTTATTATTTGGTCTGAAGCTTTTGTATGATGAGTTGCACAGTTTCTCCCCTTTTCAAGTTTGTCAATCATCTACTTCCTGTTTGCAGATATCTCTCTGGGAGGGGGCATATATGCATCCGTGTCCCATGGATGCATTTTCTTTTATTTCATCTAGAACTATTTTTTGCCTTCCCATTCAGTCTCATTGAATTATAGAAAAAATCTGCAATCAGCAAATTATCCTTTGGTCGCAGCGATATGGTTCATTTATTTGTCCATCATCAAGCAAGTCCGTGAATCTGAATAAAAGATGGGTGAGCTCTTGTCCATGGATGCATCACAAAAATTTGATATTAGAAGGATATAGAGTTGAACTACATTTCACGCATTAGTGACTCAAGCTTAAGTTTATGTTGAAGTTCAAAAATCACTGCTACTAGTTTTCCTGTTCAAAAGTTATTGGCATTGGAACATCTGCAAATTCTTGTCTCATTCAAAATAAAAATACATTTACCAGAATGTAGGAATTCATATTATGCCAAAGACCAGCCAACTTAAGATAATGTGACAAATACTGTGGAAGTACTTTTATTCATGGACATCAATTTTCGTGGTTTTCATAAATATCCTTATTTCGTTTGAATTTAAATTTGTGGTTCTGAATCCTATGCATTGAAACTTAAGCAGAAAAATGTATTTAGTAGGGAACTCAATTTTGTGGTTTAAGAGAACGACGAAATCCACGAAAATTGGAACCTCGCGAACAATAGTACTTTCAAAGTATTAATTGTGTGATTGGAATAGGTATCTTTTCTAAATAGTACATCATTTTTATTCTAGTCCTATTTCTTAAAGCATTTTCTGTTTTCAGCCATGGTTTACTTAACTATTTCTTCAGCTGGTGTATACTTTACTAATGTATTCATACCCAGACAGATTGATTTGTTTGGACCTTTGAAAAATTTATTAGTTTTTTGAATATGCGTAGACTCAAAAAATATAATGCACATCTCAATACTATTATAATTCATATAAAATCTGAAATCAATATGAGAAATATTGCTATAAATTATTAATTATGTACTTTAGTTAAATATGCACTTTGTCTGCCAATTTGTGTTTTGTTTGACATTGGTACAGTCTTCATTAATGAACCAGAGTGGTAAAATGTGTCACTTGTTGAATTGCCAATTCAGAATTGGTCATGTGTGTTTGTCCAGTTCAAATTGCTCTGGTGATTGGGTAGAGCATTGAGGCACTTTGGATGACTCAGCATTGAAATAACTTGTTGTAGAATACAGGACATGTCTTGGAAAGATACAGAATTTTAGATCTGGCACACTGAATAAAAAAATTGCACCAGCATAAAAATTTTGTGATTTGGAAAAAAAAATGCTTTTTTTTTTTAAATTGAGGTTTGGTGGGCAAGTGGTCTGAGCATATTTTTCTTGATAATGCATCTGCTTCCACAATTCTCATTTGAATTGGAAGCATGTATAATTTAACTTCTTTATCAATGTAGAAATCAAATATTTTTAGAATTGGAAAGTAATGAAATTTTAATATATTTGAAAAACTCAGCACATAGAAAAGCCAGCATAATCATGATGTAAGACATGTCACATTATAGTAATAAAAACTTATTTTAGAAATAATTTAACATTACTGCAACCTCAGTATTTTGATAATGGAGAGTGGTCTACCCTTGATCATGATCACAGAAAACTACTTCAATTCCAATGCCACTTCTGCTACAACTTAGGATTTTAAAGCCAAACTCAGTCAAAAATTTGAACCTTTAAAAAAAAATCAGAAAGTTTAAGTTCATTAAAAAAATTTCTACAAATATATAAAAATACAATACATCTGACTATCAAAACTGTAATTTCTTGAATACACAACTATACTTTAAATGATTTCACAATCTGAGGTGAGCACATGGATATTTATTGTTGTATCATTCTGTTATCATCTAGCGACAATAAACGATGAATAGGAAACTAAATTTCATTATGTTGTTTTCAAAAGCAAAAAAAGTGTAACATAAAAGAGCTAGGTTTGATTCTCTTTAGAGTTTTATGACAACCTAACAATATGTTTTGCATGGCCTAAAATAATGCCGTAAGCCAATGTTTGAATAAACTATACATGTACTTATATGTTAGTCGGTTGTATGATATAAGTACAAAAAGTTGGTTTTTATTTATTTTTGTAATATTTAAAATTTGTTTTTACGTCACTTTGAGATATTGTATTAAAATTTATGAATAATAAATGAAATTGTAATGAGTCATGTAATATATTAGAATTATCTCCCTTTGTCTTTGAAATAAGATTTTTGTCTTCAAATGTTTAAGTGCCTTTCCAAAGCCTTGCAGCGATTCCAAATTTAGAACATGTTTTGACTATATATACAAGACCTCTAGATATCAGACTGCCTCTAGGTATTAGACTATTTATAAGTTGTTTAAGAACTAGGATTGGGTGACATTCTTAGAACGTACCCCAAGGTCATATATTGATATTGAAGCATGTCGAGCATTTTGGTTTTTTTTTGTTTATTTTTTAAGACTTTGGAGCAAATTTCTTATTGATTGAAATCAAACTTGGACAATAAATACAAGTTCCATTGAATTAAATATCGTTAGTTATTAATTATTTACATATTTTTGGCTATTAATTATTTAGTTATATATTTTTTGGCTATCAATTGATGAGTTATTTTGGTTATCAATAAAGTAAATTCTATTACAGTGCACCCTCATTATATCGCCACCTCTGGGACCAGGGAAATTTTTGGCGATAAGTGAGGGTGGCGATATATCGAGGGAATGAATAACATAGAAACTATGCAACTTTTTGAAAAATGTACCTTGAAAATGATTGGCGATAAGTTGAGGGACCGCCATTAAAGAGGGGCGGTATAACAAGGGAGCACTATAATTAGACATTGTTTGCTACTGGCTGATTTAGCTACTCTATTTTTAGCTCACCTGGCTATGCCAGGGTGAGCTTTTGCCATCACTTGGCGTCCAGCTTCCGTCTTCCGTCCGGCCGGCGTAAACTTTTCATTCAAAGATCTTCTCCTCTGAAACCACTGGGCCAATTGGAACCAAATTTGGTCACAATAGTCCCTAGGTGGTCCCCTTTAAAAAAGGTATCCGACAGGTTTGTACCTCATCCAAGATGGCCGCCAGCAGGGAACATAGTTTTAACATTGGACCCTATGGAA
>MJUU01018448.1:141625-156932 GCA_002080025.1 Modiolus philippinarum | reverse complement strand
TTTTTTTCCTTTAGTTTTTGGCCCCACCCATTTCAGAATTAGGGGCCAAAAAAGGGTTAAATTGGGTGTTTTCACATATTTGACTGTAGAATCTTTATAATTTATTGGATTTTGATGGGGATTGTTTCAGTGTGCTCCTGAGGAAATTTCCAATCTGGATTATGCCAACGGATTTCACGTAGCATGTACCGCTCATGAGATAAATGGGGCCCAACAGGGGCTAATCTAAAAAAAAATTATTTTTTTTATTTTAATTCCGATTTTGATGCAGTTTTTTTCAATGGATTCCTTGTGCACTCAGCTATTAGATTTTTGGTAACTTGTTTCCTTTCCCAGCTATGAGGGGCCGAAGGGGCCAAAATTGCGAATTTGCAGATTATGTAGAATTTCTATTTTTCATCGGATTTCAATGGGATTTTTTTCTTTGGATTCCCCTTGATCTAAGCTTTCAGAGGTATGTCAATGGAATTGGCGTAGCTCTTACCATTTCCGAGCTACAAGGGGTCAAAGGGGCCAAAATTGCAATTTTTCTAAATATGTCAAATCTTTATTTTTCATCGGATTTCGATGGGATTTTTTTCTTTGGATTCCTCTTGATCTAAGCTTTCAGTAGTATGTCAATGGATTTGGCGTAGCTCTTACCGTTTCTGAGCTACTAGGGGTCAAAGAGGCCAAAATTGCAATTTTTCTGAATATGTCAAATCTTCATTTTTCATCGGATTTCCATGGGATTCCTCTTGATCTAAGTTTTCAGAGGTATGTCAACGGATTTGGCGTGGCATATACCAGTACCGAGCTACAAGGGGTCAAAGGGGCAAAAATTGCAATTTTTCTAAATATGTCAAATCTTTATTTTTCATCGGATTTTGATGGGATTTTTTTCTTTGGATTCCTCTTGATCTAAGCTTTCAGTAGAAGCCAAAGGATTTGGCGTAGCTCTTACCTTTTCCGAGCTACAAAGGGTCAAAGGGACCAAAATTGCAATTTATCTAAATATGTCAAATCTTTATTTTTCATCAGATTTCGATGGATTTTTTTTTTTATTTCTATGGATGTAAAATGTTAGTTGATAGTAACATATTTTGCATAGCTCTTACAGGTTTTTTAATCAATAAGTGATCAAAAGGGTTGATTTTTTCCATAGTTTGTTTCCAGCTAATAACTGTGTCTAGCTTCTTTTTGTGTCCATCTATTTATTGTGTCAGGCTCTTTACTGTGTCCACATTCACTTTGAACTACTTTTGTTGAAATTTCAGTGATCGACATGCTGCGGTCGTATCATGCTGCGCTCGGCGTAGCCCTTTATTCCTTCATAAGGCAAACCTAATTTATAATTTAACTCAAGAAATTTAAGCTTGGAGGCTCTTGTTTACACCTCTACAAAGGTCAGAAACTCAAATAGCTATAATCTCTCTACAAAAAAAAACTTCACTCTTAAAGACCAATCTCCCTTGAAGGATTATTTTCTACAGAGATGAACATCTTTGCAAGAGCCCACATCTACAAATGTGGGTCTGACTCAAAACTTATCATCTCGCTTAACAAGGACCTTTCTATCTGAATACTTAGGTTAACTTTTTCAAAGTCCAACCTCAACAAAGAACATCCCAAGCTCACGGATTAACCTCTTTAAAAGGACAACATTTATACAGGAGATCCCTTGTACAAAGAAGCACCAACCATGGCTTATATAACCCTAAAATTTGACCTGGACTGCCTTGTATATTTACAATTAGACCGACTTGCTTATAAACAATACAAAATTCTATGCTCACTTGGCTATACAAGGGTGATATTTTACCGTGTTCACTCTTTTTCAAATGTATCCTTGCAAGTACTTCTTCTTGAAATTGTCTGAATTGATTTGAACTAAACTTATACATTTTACTTTTACGGTGCTGAAAGTGCTGAATACTTTGGCTTGTATCTGTCATCCAACATGGCAACCAGCAGGGAACTCAGTTTTGTATTGGACTTTTTTGGGTATTGCATGTACAACAACATTTGTAGGGCGAATATCTGAATAAATGATGGCTGTCTGTATAATCATTTTGAATAAAAACAGGCACTTTTGATGTATTTCTCTACAGTGCAGACAGAAATATGTATTCTTGATAGTGATGGTCAGATGATCATTTATAATCGATAATCGATTGATTTTCAACTTGAAATCAATTAATCGGTTAGGATTTTTCAATAATCAGTAATTGGATTCCAGTTAAATTTTGCAGAAAATTGAACAATTTTAAAGAAAAAGTTTTTTTCTATCTGATAATACAGTCAAACCTGGTATTAGAGGTCTCCCAGTGGAAGAGAGAAAATTTGCCACATAAGACAGGTGGCTGTTCAATCAAGGTTCAAAAAAGATGAATTAAAAGGAAATGGGAAATAAAACTGTGGCTGTTAAAACAAGGTTGTTATTGCTTAATCAAGGTGACCACATGGGCAGGTTGGACTGTACTAGAATTGGTGAAGAATACAATCAAACTTGCCATAGCGGTCACCTTGAATAAGCAGCCACTTGATTTTAAAGGCCACCTTTTTTTAGTTCCCTTGGTAGTCTATTTCATATTAAATGAACCTTATTTAAAAGGTCACCTTTCTTAAAAGGCCAGTTTGACTCCTTCCCAAAGGTGACCTCTTAAATCAAGTTTCACTGTACATGTAGTAATGAAGTTTGTTGTCAATAGTGGAGTTTGCATAATATAGCTGTTTAGAATTGTTCTAAAAATATTCCACAGTTGTATGTGTCAGGAATGGGGAATACAACAGGTCATAAATACATATCCATTTTCAAATGGACATTGCAAATCAATTTGTTTGAAGTTATGCAATGCAAAAGCACAGCAAAAATGACAAAAACAATTTTAATCGATAATCAAATCAGATGGTACATCCGATTATTCTGATTAATTGATTATTATTTTTTATCAGAATCACAACACTAATTCTTGATTGTTGGAACGATTTGTGAGATTTTAATGATTCTGTTAATAATGGGCATTTCAGCATTTTCAGAGGGTGATTTCAGATTGAGATTGGTGTAGGCAACTATATCAATGTAATAGCATTTCTTTCTGGAAGTTACAATCATTCTCTTTGACATGTTGAGGACATTTCCCTGTGTAGCGCTCCAATCTTGTTGTAGCTAAAATAACTATCATTTCTGAAAAAAAGTGAAAAAAAATTTTGATGTTTTGTAATAGTGAGCACTTAATTTTTTTTGCATTTTTTCACAAACAGATTGACCTTCAACTGACTCCCCTCCTTATTAGGATTAAAAAAATCTCCTGATATGTAAAAATTGTTGTCATTCAGTACAAATAATTAATAAAAAATATATAAATATTGATAAATTTCTGATTACTAATTTCAATATGTTGTGATAAACCTGTTGCTTTCCTGCTGAGAATTAAAGTAAAAAAATCATTCTTGAAATAAAAAAAAGGTTTAAAACGTGGATTTGTGCATCATTAATGCTACACAAAGTGTGTGGTAAATCAGATTTTAATTATCATTGGAAAGTATAGATGTTCTGCAAATTTTTGATTTTCCGTTTAATTGAAAAAATAATTTTGTAGATTAAAAAAATTATCTTTGATGGAAATTTAAACGATTGAACAACAGACAATAACTAAAAGTTGTAACTTTTAAATGCTATACTTTTAATTCGACAGAAAATTGATTTATTAGTAATATCAGTATCTTAACTTGTATAGCATCAAACAAATTTGTACTAATTGTTTTTTCATTGAAAGTCAATTTTTGAAAATTTTGTTTGAAAGCATTCTCTAAAATGCTCCCAAGCTGTAGATACCTGCAGAACAATGGCTATGGTGATTTTTTCTACGAGACGGAAACAGGTTATTATGAACCTGCCCCACAGTACCCGCACTATCAGTTTGGTAAGTGTTTTATATTAATTAATAATTATCCTATCGTAAAGCTCCCACACTTTATTATACAACCGCAAAAAAATTTGTGGTCGTATAATGGTATGGCGCTGTCGTCATTGTTGTCATATGGCGTCGTTGTCGTCTGTAGACACTTTTGTTTTTGGTCAATAACTTAAGTTTAAGTTGATGAATCCTTATGAAATTTTGACACAGTGTTAGTTGGCACAAAAGGAAGGCTGGGTATAGTTTTCATTATTTTGGCCCCTCCCGTTTTTAAAAAAGGGGCCAAAAAGGGCAAAATTAGGTGTTTTCACATATTTGGCTGTAGAATGTTTATTATTTATCAGATTTTGATGGGGTTTATTTCAGTGTGTTCCTGGGGAAATTTCCTTTCTGGTGTATGTCAAAGGATTTGATGTGGCTAGTACTGTTCATGAGATAAATGGGGCCCAAAAGGGGCAAATTTCAAAAATTTTTAATTTTTATTATTAGTCCCATTTTGATTCATTTTTTTTGCAATGGATTCTAAATGAAAAATTAATACAGTGCTGCACTATAAGAATTTTGGTAATTTGTTTCCTTTCCAAGCTATGAGGGGCCAATTACACTTTTACTGAATTACACTGGAACAGTTGAATTCCAGTGAAAAACTTCAAAAAACTCCACTGGATTCCACTGGTTTTTCCACTGGAAAATCAGTTGCTTTTCCAATGGAATCCACTGGGCAAAAGGGCTGGAATTCCATTGAAATACCAGTGAGTCCAGTGGTTTTTCCATTGGATTTTCCAGTGGAATCCAGTGGTTTTCCACTGGATTCCATTGAAAATTCCAGCCCTTTTGCCTGGTGGAATCCACTGGTAAATCAACTGATATTTGACTAAATTTTCAATAGGGTTAAATGGGGCCAAAATTACAAACATGCAGATTACCTAAATTTTTTATTTTTCATCCGATTTTGATGGGATTTTTTTCATTAGATTCCTCTCGTTGTTAGCTTATGGTAGTACATCAACAGATTTGGCATATGTCTTACCGTTTCCAAACTATAAGGGGTCAAAGGAGCTGAAATTGCAAAAGTCGTTTTTTTTAATTGGATTTCGGATTTCAATGAGGATTTTTTTCATTGGATTCATCTTGATATGTGCTGACAGTAGTATGTCAACAATTTTACTTAAATCAAACAGTTTTTGGGCTTTCAGGGATCAAAAGGACTAATTTTAATGTTTCTTAGTTTGTGTCCAGCTAGTTACTGTGTCAAACTCTTAACTGTGTCCTTATTCATTTTTAAATTACACTTATTCAAATTTCAGTAGTGGACATGCTGCGTTTGTATCATGCTGCGTTCGTTTCATGCTGCGCTTTTTTGTCATGAATTTTGAAATAAACTTAATTATACAAGTTAAGAAATATTCATATCAGGAATAAAGCTTTAAGCTGTTTATAAATAAAGCTAAACAGATGTTACATTTTATTATTAATTTTACTGATTATTTTATGTATTTAAAACAAAACAAACAAGCAAGAAAAACTAACTTTCCTTATTGTAAAATTCTCTCACTTATCCATACCATATCATTTATTTAGTAAATGTCCCTTGATAATTACAATGCATGGCAAGATCATCTAACATCTTTTATATATGGTTTAGTGTTTAGGCAAAATTAGAAAAAAGAAGGGAAACAGGGAATGTGTCAAAGAGACAACGATCCAAAGGGGAGTAATAACAACTCAAAGCCACCATAAGATCTTCAATGAACGGTGAGGAAACCCCACACCAAATGGCAGGTCGGAGTTAGCCCTTGAATAAAGAGTAATCAAGTTCATCACAATAAACATCATCCTAGACTCCTATAGACATAAAGTAAACTAACTAGAAAAAAGACAAGACACACAAAGGCTTAATAAATTTCCTGACTTAGGACAGGCGCAAACCTGCTGCAGTGTGGTTAAACTAGTTTTATTGGGCCCAAACCTTCCCCTATAGCCAATGTGGTAAATCAAAAAACAATCGTAACAACAGTAAAATTCAGTTGGCAACAGGACTGAGTCAATTGTGAAAAATGAAACTGAAAAAACTAAATAAACAGACATAAACATGAAATCACAAGAGACTACTAGCAGCTAGTTAACCGACATGCCAGCTCCAGACCCATTACCAACTGACAAATTAAGTTATGTAGGTCACTTTGACCTAAACCACTTGATTGACTTGCATTCAAGTTTATGGACAAGTTCAGTTCTTAAGCAGTATACATGGCAAGACCATCTTACCTTGCATATGCATGCATCTTTTATGGTTTAGTGTTAAGGCAAAATTAGGTCATGTGACCTATACCACTTGATTGACTTGCATTCAAGTTTACAGACAAATCCAGATCTTAAGCAGTATACATGGTAGGATCAACTTATAACCTTGTTTATGCATGCATCTCTGATAGCAGGTCAACATCATGGCAAAACTGGGTTACGGTGACAATATGCGATAAAGAGGCCAACATTGTTATCGTCAGGACCATTGCGGTCAACAATTTTTTCGGTGGTTTCCAACTGCTTTGTCTTTTTGCCTAATGGAATTTAGCTCTAATGACAGTTATGTTCTATAATTTTGTTATTACCCCCATTTACAGGGAAAACCTTTTGTAGAATATATATATTGGCATTAGGCATGTCTAATGATGCTCAATTGTTTCTTTGCAACACCTAATTCATATTCTGTCATTGATAAATACTTAAACTTGTATGTACATATGAACATGATAAATGCAGTCTTGTATATCTTACTATGTGAACATCAGTTCACATTCATTCTACATGACTATGTCAGTTTTGTTAAGAAAATATCCATATTTTAAACTGCAGATCCATTTCTGACATACTTGGCTAACCATAAACCGGTTTAATCCTACTGCTACCTCTTGCTAGTGCAGGTACCAAGTACAGCTATTCCGAGTTCCTATCGTTGTGTATGTTTGTCTTTTGTTATTTTATTGTTTTGTTGTGCAGAAACCTGGAAGATTGTGGCATGTGACTGTAATTTTTGACAATTGTGGGTGTTTCCTGTTATCTTTCCTACATTAATGCTGGTAAATCTGGAAAAAATTTCTTCCAGTAGACATGTTTTAAATTGTAGTAGAACAAAGTGTTGGTTCCTATACATAGAATTCTGGGATAGTATACAAGTCTTTTTAATCAGTTCTGCTGTACTTGAAAATAAGCATTGGGCATATTCTGAAATAAAATTAACTAAATATTCATGTAAAAAAAAATCAATTGAAACTTCAGTTTATTGGTTCAAATTTCATTTAATGAATATTCATGCGATTTATTTTATATCATTGTATTTGATCTAAGGACATTAAATTTAGAAAAAATAGAACAAATCTTTGTAAAGAATATTATGCAAAATTGATCATTTGAAGGAAGAAAATTTAATGGATTATTTTAAAATCAATAAGAAACATAAATTGTCTTTTATTCCAAGGCATGTGTTGCTTTGCTTCAGTTTTACGTTAAAAAGCGTCGACACTTTTAAATACAAACTTTACACTCACATAAGTAATGTATTTGTATTAATCGGTTAAGTCAATGATGTGTACGACGTTGCATAACAACATGCTAAGTGCATATTGGACCGAAAAAATGTCGCCATCCTTAATGCATTTTTTATTTAACAGAGGTAAGCACTGCTTATTATTTTCCTTTTTTTTATGTATAATTTTTTAAAGAACTTTTTCAATGTTAATCAAGTGTATTAAAAACCTGTCAGTCTGGGGCAGTGAGAAGCTTGAATTCATACAACCATGAAACGGGGTTACATTTGTGCATCAAATAATACAAATTGGGCGGAATTGTGCGACAGTATATTGTTACCCATAGGAATTAACGTTATTTTATAAATCAATCTTTCCCTGCTCAGGTAGAATAGCTTTTAATTTTTTGAGTACTAATGCAATTGTACGAAAATTTTAATTAGCAGTAGACCACACATTTTTTGACAAGAAGGTTGAACATTGCAAATGACTTGTATAAACTGAATTAAAAGCGACCAAAAATTAATGTTTTGGAATAATTTTTACAAAAATAATAAAATACAAATAATGGCTTTTTCTGTATTCTTTTACCTGATGTTGTTATATAATAGGTGCATCTCTGCATGACGTACAATTTAAAATTGTAAGAAGTGGGATTTCACCAAAATGCATTAATGTGCATCTGCATTTTATATATGCATTAATCCATGTCGTAAGTCAATGCTGAAAAAGCGTGTAATATCATCTTTTGTTAATCACAGTTTAAACAAGAAATAAGAGCTGAATTCATCAAGATCAAAATGCATATGCACATGCGCAGTAGTGTATTTATGTCCGTTTATGGTTGTTTAACTTCTAAAACATGCACCATTCAACATGGATAAAAAAATTTGGTCCAGCCTCCTCTCTTTTGATGTATTTTAAAGGTATGTTAAATTGCTAGTTCTGCCTTGTGATCATTTCTCAGACACCCAAATAAAGCGTTCCAAAATAATAAGGCCAGACTTCGAATCGATATAAGCCTCCAATCAAAATTTATCTCTTGACTCTTCGTTTAGTTCATAAATGAAGGTTATTGTCTGCATATTTGTGCTTTCTTACCATTCACGGTGTAATTAATCCTGTCTGCCATATTGTTCGACTCAGTTTTTAACTTTGAACTACACCATTTTTTATGTGGTATCTTGAGTCGCGGGACTTGCCTCGATGACCTAGTTTGATTCTTAATTAATCTTATTTCATGGAAAGGATTTTTTTGGTTGATACTATGCTACCGTTATGATGTCATAACTGTCTTTCGAAGACCAGAATGATGCAGCGAATGCTGAAAAATAATTTCAAGTATATGTCGGCGATTTATTTCTGCAAGTTCTGACAGTTACCAGTTGCATAATTTTTTTCTTTTGGGGAGTATATCGACGCCATTTTGTTTTTGCATTGTTGTTTTAAAAGGAGTTCCTATTTAGGATTTGATAATAGGTCAAAAAGTACAGATTAAAGACTTGAAGAATCATAGCGTGTTTTTTCCCAATGTTGAAGTTACGCCTTCGTAATGAATATGATTTCCATCATGAAAAGTTTTCTTCTGTAACTAAGATCCAAAGATGTGGTTAACGCATGCTCAGGACTAGATTTGAGCATAAAATATTTACCTGGGAAAATGCAGTTTCGCGAAATGCTGAGAGATTTTTATTTGAATAGTTACTGTTTTTTGGATCGAGGTAAGAAGCATTCTATTTTCTATAACAATATTTTTTTGGTCGTTGTCTGTGAGGATATTTGGCCGCGGCCGATAAGAAATCTGCGATTTCATAATTCACTTTTTATTAATCCATCGGCCATTTTAATTTCTTTTCATCCAAACATAATTGTTGCTTTGTTGTTAGCAGCCGTGTTTACATATTGGACAGAAAAATGGTTTCGGCATTTCGTAGAAGAATTTTAAGATGATTTTTTCTTGAAAGTGCAAAATGAATTTGGGATTATTATTGTTCGTTTCAAATTGTTCAGCATTGCCTACGGGTATGATAATTTTTGTTATCCCGCCATAATTTGCCCTTGACATGATTATAACATTGGCGTTGAAATCGTAATACAAACGAACGAAAAATTTCCATTGGCACGTCATTGAAGGGGAAAGCATTCACTATACACATCTTAGAAATTTTATATGAATAGTTACAGTTTTTTGGATCGAGTATTTTCTATACCAGTATTTTTTGGTCGTTGTCTGTGAGGATATTTGGCTGTGGCCCGTAGGAGATCTGCGATTTCATAATTCACTTTTTATTAATCCATCGGCCATTTTAATTTCTTTTCATCCAATCATTATTGTTGCTTTGTTGTTAGCAGCCGTGTTTACATATTGGACGGAAAAATGGTTTCGGCATTTCGTAGAAGAATTTTAAGATGATTTTTTTTCTTGAAAGCGCGAAATGAAATTGTGATTATTATTGTTCGTTTCAAATTGTTCAGCATTGCCTAAGGGTATGATAATTTTTGCTATCCCGCCATAATTTGCCATTGACATAATTATAACATTTGCGTTGAAATCGTAATACAAACGAACGAAAAATTTCCATTGGCACGTCATTCAAGGGGAAAGCATTAACTATACACATCTAGAAATTTTATTTGAATAATTACTGTTTTTTTTGGTTCGAGGTAATACACATTCTATCTTTTATACCAATATTTTTTGGTCGTTGTCTGTGAGGATGTTCGGCCGCGGCCAGTAGGATTGTGCAATTTCATAATTCACTTCTTATTAATCCATCGGCCATTTTAATTTCTTTTCATCCAAACATAATTGTTGCTTTGTTGCATTGTTGTGTTTACATATTGGATTGAAAAATGGTTTTGGATTTGATAGAAGAATTTTAAGATGATTTTTTTCTTGAAAGCGCAAAACGAATTTATGATTATTATTGTTCGTTCCAAATTGTTCAGCATTGCCTACGGGTATGATAATTTTTGCTAACGCGCCATAATTTGCCCTGGACATAATTATAACATTGGCGTTGAAATCGTAATTTAAACAAATGAAAAAATTCCATTGGCACGTAGCATTTACTATACGGGGTACACATTTAGAAATGTATGTATCTCCTTAGGATTTGTTGTTTGCACGCAAATTAATGGAGATACGCGTGCCTACTGTAGATTTTTTTGGCGTGGCAAAAACATACTGGTCACAGAAAATAAAATGAATAAGGAATAAGGTTTAAGGAAAAGTTGAGAGTTTTTCTCAACATTTTTTACTGGTCAATCAATGACAATTTAAAAAATATTAAGACAGATTATTAAAATGTTAGATATTATTAAGTCAAGTTGGTGCTGTCAATCCAAAAAATATGACAGGGACCTATTTGAAGAATTTTCATAATTTGTTTTATGTATATTTAGTTTATATTTTTAACGTAATATAAACTTATATTTGTTATACCATAGGGTTATGGGAATATCGTCCTGAGTAGAATTTCATATTGTACAAGCTTGTGAGTGCAGTATACATTGTACGAGGGATGATATTCTCCAATATTTATGCAGTAATCTTTTTATTGGATAGCAAAGCTAGAATTTATGTTAACAACAGGATTTTTGTTGTCAATGACGTCCATATTGCACAGTGTAATATGGAAATTTCCGACAAGCTTACTTGTTATGCTTTTGGTTGCTTTCTTAGGAAATATCATGTTGCTATACAATAATTATAATTTTTGAAAGCATTAAGCAATTACTGAACAAATTAGAAAAATATGTAAATATTTTATGTAAATTTTAACACACAAGTTTCTTATTACAGTTGAAACTTTCTATGTCAGAAGGGAAATAATTTCTAGCAAATTTAAACATCCCCTGATCGATTAGTTATTGAAACAATAATCAACATGTGTGTTATGATTTTTCTTAGTTGGCGATTGGTCAATCATGTAAATGAATCTTGTCAGTTTCTAGAAATAGTGCAACAGGATGTTGATGAAATTAACACCTGCATGATTGTCTAGCGAATTTGTTTTTTTCATTTTTGTGACAAAGATTACTCAATTAATTGGTAATATGACATTTTTATTAAAAATGTTCTACTCCTGGTCATTTTTAATGAATGTTTCAATGATACACATAGGAACGATGGTTGCAACAAAATGGTGGCATATTTGAGAATGGAGACTACAGTGATCACTTTACTTCAAATAAATTCATTAGAAATTAGAGAAATAATCTCTTACATTGTTTTCCAGTTTATTACGATAATTTCTCAAATCTCGATAGTTAAATTTTCACATTTAAAAGTTCTTGGTAAACCTCGGACTTTAAAATGATCTCGATTTGAGAAACATATGTAATAAACTGGATATAATGTTAAAGACTATATTTCCTAGCTTGATTGAGTGAATAAAAAATGAGGAATGAAGCTATTATTTTGAATATCACTGAAAATAATATGATATTCTGTTGTATGTTTGCATGTATTTTTTACACCTGAAGAATGGCATTTGATAGTACCTTTACAAGCACAATATTGATTGTTAAAATTAGAATTTAAGTTGATTTTTTTTTTTGTTTTTTGTAGTAGTAGTAGTACATATCTTATAAAAAAAACACCAACAAGTGAAACTAGCCCCACCGCAATTTTTGCGCCTGTCCCAAGTCAGGAATATGTTGGTCATTGGCTTGTCCCTGTCTTCTTATAAAATTTTAGTTTTTTGATATTTGGGTTATTGGATGTGGTTTGTTTCCATTGATTTATTCATTTTAGTTACCTTTTTGGGGCCATTTAGGGCTTGCTATATGGTGTGAGGTTCCTCACTGTGTTGAAGACNGTACGGTGACCCCTAGATGCTTTGTTTTGGGTAGTTTTAACCTGGATAAAGGATGTTGTCTCCTTGACATTTACCCCATTTCCTTTCTTTTTCATATTAGATTAAGAATAAAGTTTTGCAAGTACAATTGAATAATCTGTATTAACCAAACCCTAAGTAAATCAAAAACCTGTCTACACAATACCTGAGTAAACCCAAAAACCTGACTATTGTGATCTGCAGTAAGCTAAAAGAACCCTGAGTAAACTTAAAACCTGTCTATTAAAAAGCCAGAGCTTAATGAAAATCTGTCAACAAGCCTTAACTTTTAAGAATGTATGCACCAGCTTCTTATCCAAGCAGTCAGACCAGGGTTGCCTCACATCCTGGAAAACTGGAAAAAACCCTGGAATGTCATTTTGAACTTCAAAGGCCTGGAAAGACCTTGAATTTTGAAAATATTTGGAAATGTCCTAGAAAAGCCCTGGAATTTGATATCGATAGGTGGTATTTTAACAAATTCTGTAAAAAATTATTGCAATCTTGTTGTTGACTATTTTGGTCCTTGAAAATGACTAGAATATCCATGAAAAGTCCTGTAAAAATCGTTGAATTTGGAGACATCCAAGGAGTGGCAACCCTGTGGGACCCTGTGGTTGTTCAATCCAGGCAGGTCATGAATTCTTATTGCAGTATACCATTTAAGTACTTATTTTGGCAAGTCACATATTTTCTTTATTTGTTTCAAAATTACATGATTTTGATTTTGTGAAATGAAATATACAGAATTTCAAATCATTTACTGCATTAAGTCGCATATAATTCATATTTTACAGGTATTCATGCAGGTATTGATATCAGACCGGTTATCATCTAAAGGCTGCAATATTAGCCCAAGACTTTGAGGTGGGGATGTAGGTCCAAAGGTGATAACCTGGCTGACTTTGAAAGGTCATTTTGCTATCTGTATTTATTACATACTTAGCAAAGATATGTTCTGTTTTGCATATGTAATATAGCCGGAAGGTAACAGTTCATATCAACATACCTAGTCTGATATGGCAATATCAGACTGCCTTATTCTGAAAAGCCATATCAGCCAGGGTGTGATGATAACTCCTAATTGGAAGTATATAATAAACAGATTAATACATGACCTTTTCCATATCAGCACGGTTATCATCCCTCTACCCATATCAGCCCAAGGTGTCATGGTAGTCACGGGATGATAACCGTGCTGAAATGGAAAAAGTCATGTATTAATATATGTATTGCATACTTCTGTTTTAGCTAGTATCACAATATCCTGGCTGATAAAGCCATATCAGAATGAGGCAGGCTGATATGGCCATATCAGACTGTGAATGTTGATTAACTAATGGCTATATTACATATGCAAACCAGAAATCTGCATAAGTATGTATATAATTTATTTTGGGTCACAACAAATTAATAAGTAGATACTCAACCAGAGTTACCAAAGACAATGGGGCAGGCAGCGGGCTTTTGTATTCAGTCTCAGCATGCCTATATTCACGTACTGCAGTACGTAATTCATGTACATTATAAAACATGCATGTACAATTTCACAAATCAAAACGTGCATGCACGTATATTTAAAAAATTGATCATTGAACTTTTTGGTTTTCAGATGGAAATGTATTGTTCAAATCAAAAGAGAAAAGAAATAATTGTTGGCATTATAATGTCATAGCAGTCTTGCAAAGCCGTTTTAAGAAGTGAAGTGGGGTACATGTATCCTAAACTGAAACAAGAGGCTCTCAAGAGCCTGTATCGCTCACCTGGGTCCTATGCAGCACTATAATTCCAAATTGATGGTCCATCTTTGGTGGTGTATGTACATAAAAATCAGAAACTTTTTATAAAATTGAATTAAAATTGTTCAAGCAGTTTCAGAGAAGATTTTTGAATGCAGTTTCCAAACTTCAAGGGCCTATGTTAATCTACGTTCCCTGCTGGCAGCTATTTAACATAAAACTTTGAAGAGGGTCACCCAAGGACTATCATATCAAAATTCTACTGAAATTGTTCAAGCAGTTTCAGAGCAGAAGATCTTTTTACGCATTTCCCATTGGGTCCTATGTTAAAATAAGTTTTGCCACTGGTGGCCATGTCGGAAGACGGATCAGCACCAAAGTAACAAACTTGGTCAAAATCTCAAAAGTTTCATTTATGCATGTTTAAATTGAATCCATTCAGTGGTTTTCCTTTTATATCTTTGTATGCATTTCCCCTTAGGGTCTATTTCATTGTTGGAGGCTATATTGGATGATGGATTAGCACTGAAAAACAGCCCTTGGTCAGGTTCTCATAAGCATCATGTATGCAAAGTTTGGTTTTAATCTATTCAGCAGTTCTCTAGAAGAAGATCTTCTGTTAAATTTAGTTCACAGCTTGTGACACTTGGTCAGCACCTGACAGGCATCATTCATGCCATGTTTGATTTAAATCCATTCAGCAGTTCTCTAGAAGATCTTTGTGTGCATTATGCTGTGGATCAAATATGATAACGGATCAGCACCTAAGTAAAAATACTTAGTCAGCATCTCATAAGCATTATCAATGCCAAGTATGGGTTAAAGCAATTCAGTGGTTCTTAAAAAGAAGTTCTTTGTATGCATTTTACAATTGGTTCCTATGTTAAAATTTATTTCCCAGGTGGCAGCCATGTTGGATGACGGATCGGCACCAAAGTAGTAACACTTGGTCAGCACCTCATAAGCATCATTCATGCCAAGTTTGGTTCAAATCCATTCATTTGTTCTCAAGAAGAAGTTCTTTGTATGCATTTTCTGACAGGGTCCAATGTTGAAATTAAGATCCCCACTGGCGGCCATGTTGGATAACGGATCAGCACCTAAGTAACAACACTTGGTCAGCACCTAATCAGAAACATTCAAGCCAAGTTTGGTTCAAATCAATTGGATGGTTCTCAAGAAGAAGTTCTTTGCATTAATTTTCCCATTAGGTCAAATGGTAAACTAATGTCCCCGCTGGTGGCCATCTTGGAAGAGGTCGGAAAACTTGAACGTGTTCAATAGAATATAGTCCTTAACAT
>MJUU01018448.1:121537-139887 GCA_002080025.1 Modiolus philippinarum | reverse complement strand
GGGGGGGGTATTTAGGGGCTATCCAGTATTGATTTTCCAGAAATGTCCATTACAGTTCTTATTAAACAGCAGCTTTTTACTTCTGGATGGCCATTTCCGCTAGTTCCTGTTGTCAACAAGATCGTCTATGTTTTCTGCAAGAAAACTGGCATATACATTCAAGTTTATGACCCAAGTTCTTATCTCAATCATTGTACAAATGGTAATCTAACTTTTCACCATTGTAGGTTGATTCACACGGAACCAACATTTTCTGGTTGAGCGAAATACAAAAAATTTTACATTTGAGATCATATGCTTATTACTTAAGGTAGAAAGGGTGTCTAAAACGGAGCATCTTTTTGAGCATCTAAACAAAAATTCAATATTTCAGTGAGAATGTTGTTTAGGTGATTTTGTATGTCTTAAACAAAATTATTTGAATATAAATTAACAATAATTAGTATCAATTTTGTTTGAATAAGGTTACTTATTTGCTAAAAATTCAAAACGTCTTATCAAAGGGAGATAATACTTAACTTAAATACTATTTTCTCATTCTGTTTAAAAGATAGATTAGTTGATTCCCATTCTTTGTCAAAAACATTTTATCAAAGCACATCTATTATAATTTTTCCAAAAAAAAAAAATCTATTTTTTATCCCCTGCTGCAACACGACGGAGGGACATAGTAATGGTGTGCGTCTGTGTGTCACATTTTTTATGGGCGCAAATCCTCACAAACCGCTGGTCAGAATTCATTCAAATTTTACAGGATTGTTAGTCACCATTAGTACTAGATCAAATTATATCGCCATTTAGATTCGCCAAATTTTGTGGGAGTTATGGAACTTTGATTATTTCCACATTGTTATACAATGGCAAATCTTGTGGACCCGCTGGTCTGAATTCATTCAAATTTCACAGGATTGTTAGTCACCATTAGCACTAGATCAAATCATATCACCATTTTGATTTGTCAAATTTTGTGGGAGTTATGGGACTTTGATTATTTCCACATTGTTATAGAATGGCAAATCTTGTGGACACAACTCCTCAGAAACTGCTAGTCTGAATGCATTGTAATTTTACAGGATTGTTAGTCGCCATATGTACTAGATCATAGCCATTTTGATTCGTCAAATATTGTAGGGTTTATTGGACTTAAAAAATTTAACAATGTTATACAATGACAGATCTTGTGGTCGCAAAGCCTCAAAAACCACTACTCAGATTTCCTTCAAATTTTCTAGGATTATTAGTCTCCATATGTACTAGATCATAGCAATTTATTGTCCCCTGCTGCAACACGACGGAGGGACATAGTGATAGTCTGCGTCTGTGCGTCCGTGTGTCCATTCGTCCAAAGTCACGTTTTTGGTGGGCACAACTCCTCTAGCACCAATGGACAGATTTTGCTGAAATTTTGTGTGATTGTTTGTCACCAACTGTAGTTGATCATATGCCGCCATTTTGATTTGACAAATTTTACAGGAGTTGTGGGACTTTATAGACTTAATGCATGCTACAGTTTAGGAACACTTTGTGGGTGCAACTCCTCGGATTATGCTGAAATTTTGTTTGAACATTTGCCACCATATGTACTTGATCATATTATACTGCCATTTTGAATCGACATATTAACTGGAGTTATGGGACTTTATCGACTTAATGCATACTACAACATAGTAAGACTTTGTGGACACATCTCCTTTAAATCCAATTAAGGGATTTTGCTGAAATTTTGCTTGGCTGTTTGCCACCTAATGCAGTTGATCATATCCTGCCGCCATTTTGATTCGCAAAATTTACATGAGTTATGGGACTTTATTGACTTTACTGCAGCGGTGGGGGACACAAAGCTATGCATAGCAATCTTGTTTAATCAAGTCCAAAATTACTTAAATTGACTCCCCTTTCCTGAAAAACTAACAAATTTTTCATGTTTCACTACATGACTTTTTCAAAAAGGTCAGTGACATATCTTTTTATGCCCCCAGATTGATGATCGGGGGCATATATTGTTTTGTCCTGTCTGTCTGTCTGTTTGTCTGTTTGTCTGTCTGTGCATTCCAAACTTTAACCTAGCCTATAACTTTTGAACTATATAAGATAGATTTTTCATACTTGACAGGTGTATAGGTCTAGTCAAGAGGAACATAAATATGCAAAAAAAATTAGGTCAGGTCAAAGGTAAAGGTCACAGAGGTTAAAAAGGGGTGAAATTGGCTGTTTTCACATATTTGAATGTAGAATTATTATTATCCTATTGAGACGAGGTTTGATTCATGTTATTGCTAATAAAATTGCAGTATTCAACAGATTAGAGGTAGCTTTTACCGTTTTTGAGAAACAAGAGGCCCAAAGGGGGACAAAGGGAAAAAAATGAATTTTTAAATTTTTTGTTGGATCTTGATGTAGTATTTTTCTGTAGGTTTCTTATAGCATGTTTAACAATTAAAACCATTTAAATAAACAAGAGGCCCAAAGGGGCTTCATCTGTTTCAGAATAAGGGGTTAAATTGGGTGTTTTTATGGTAATAAACACTTTTGAACTATGTAAGATAGACTTTAAATACTTGGCAAGTGTATAGGTCTTGTCAATATGAACATAAATATGCAAAAAAAATAGGTCAAAGGTCAAGGTCAAAGAGGTCAAAAAGGGGTAAAATTGGTTATTTTCATATATTTTACTGTAGAATCTGGGGTAATATGTAGTGTTTCACAAACACATCTTGTTTATGTTTTCAATTGAAGTTCTGTATCAAATCAATAGATATACAAATTTTTGAAAAAGTGTTATGTCTGCATATAGAAAAAATATTTAATAGTGCTATTTTCCCATATAACTATTGTAAATATAGTGTGAAATGCTAAATTTGGTCAAATCTTTAGAATGCTTTATCTTTTTTGATATATCTGTGACTCCCAAATTTGTATTTGCTTATTTTTATAGCATATTGCTCAAAGTATCATTGTATAAACTTATATAAAAAAATATTCTATGTCAGAAACCAAGAGGGAACAATTTTGATCATCTAAATGTGCATAGAAATGCATCCCTGATGGTAATTAAGGAGGTTTACTCATCATGTTTAGGGATTTTTGTCAGATTTCCGGGAAACCTCTGGTTTTATCCATTTAAAAGCATTACAATTTTTTGCCCATGGACCCCCTTATTTTTTCCATATTTTCATTTTCAATATCTTTATGAGCATTCTGTGATAATTTCCTTAAATTCTGTATATTCTGTCACATTCATTTATGATAAAACCTTGCCAATGTTAATCCTATGTAAAATTTAAAAGAGTTCAGTTTTCCGCCAAATTTTCAATCACATATATCTCAAAAATGTCAGATCATCAACCTATCATTTTTTCACTTTAATTACTTCTTTTATATAATGTTCTAACAAAAAATTACATTTATTTTAATTACTATTTATTTTCAAATGGAGTAGCGAACCCCCTTAAGTTCAGATCCATGCAAAATAGGTAACTGTGATCATGTTTCATAATAAGACTACAGTTTTGTTAACCTAGATGTTTGGTATATCTTTAGATATCAAAAAAGTTCGAAAAAACAATTCAAAATTTGAATTTTTAAATGTAGGTAGCTTAAATTACTGTGTGTTCTGAGTGATACAAGTTCAAAAATGTGATTAGTGAGTCGCCTTAACCAAAATTTACTAGAATGATGTAGGTCATTTACAAAGATTTCTGATTTTAAAAAAATGTGGCCAGGTTGGAACAAAATTTTAATATTATACCCTTTTGGGAAAATCACATTTTCACCTTCTCTGATGAAACCACTGAAGCAAGTTCAACCAAACTTTACAGAAATGATCGATGTATGTATTGTGCTTTACAAAGAATGCTCATTTCGTTCAGAGCCGATTCAAAATGTTGCCACCAGCATGGAACAAAGTTTTGACATTGGACCCTATGGAGAAAATTACATTTTCATCTTTTTCTCTGAAATTGGTCATTGGGCAAACCAAATTTTTAGAAGTTGATGTTAATTGTTAATAGGCCTATATGCATACTAAATGTGCAACAAAGTAGATTTTGAGTGTAAAATCCAATTCTGTAGGGAGTGGAGTGATTTAGGGTATTTCCATTTTAATAAACATTCCCCCTTGCATTAAGAAAACCATCTTTATAATCATATAAAACAAGTATGTAGTTCTGAGAAAATTTTCGCATGCAATTTTAATGATTCTTTATAAAATTTTACATTTGCTTTGGGAGCAGTTACAAGCATAATTATTATATAAATTTCTTCTTTAGACAATACATTTTGGAAAAATCTACAAAATCCATAATATTTGTCATAATTCTACACGAAAGTGACATTTGGTTTGAGATTATTGTCAAAGAAGAATTTAATATAGCCATAAAATTTCACATTTTGACAAAACAAGAATTATTATTTCTAATTGATCAAAGCTTCAAAGGATTGATCAGAGCAATTAAAAATAAAATATATATTTTTTTTATTTAATTTTTTTTCTGTGAGTTGTAATTATTTTATCTTCTGCAGATTTTTATTTTTTATATGACTCGTTGGTTTTTCCGTTGTTTTAATGAAGAGTAAAAAAAGAGTACAGATTAAACTATTTTTTAAGATAGAGAAAGACAATATTTCGTGGAGAATTCAAAGGATCAAGCAATAAAGAAAATAGGTTCTAAAAGGAGAACTAGTTGATTTTGAAATTTCTCACATCAAGTTCAATAAATTTTGAAAATGTTTGAAAGCGGGGCTTGCCAAGCTTTATAACATTTGAAAATTTAGTTAACAAGATGTGAGAAATTTCATAATTAACCTGTTTAAGTTTTAGACATTTTTGTCTTTAATGACTCAGTTGAAGAACACTGAGGATTGTATTCTGAATAGATTTGGAGGAAAATTCTGTCGGTGCATTGCATTTGCGCCAATTAGTATTTTATTTGCGCCAAAAAAAAATACTTCCTTTGCGCCACAAACTATACTTCATTTGCGCCAAATACAGGTAAATGGTGTCGATGAAAGTAAACATACTTTAACATTTATACTTTTTACTTGTATTTCCCTTTTCTGTTCGCCAACATAACTTGCTCATCACGGAGAGTTTGAAGTAGGATTTCGAGCAAGATATTTTATTATAAAACGCCATTGTTTTTTGCACTTTGGAATTAGGCTCTTGACAATTCTGTTCTGTAATTTCGTTATTACCCCTATTCCTAACAATGTACAATTAATCATCTTTAAAGGTTCAGGGTACCAAAACTATATTGTAAATATAAATGAAGAAAAAATTACATTACCATTTAGTGTCAGCGTTCTCCACTTAACCTGTTTGATCTGGACGTAAGTAATATGATTAAGTGGCAATTTTACATATCTTTGGTATATTAATTATTTAATATCAAAAATATTGCAATCATTTTTACAGGTATATTCAATAGTAACATAATAAATAGTATATTAAATATTGCTTCCATTTCCTATTACTTTAAAATTTACCTGTAAAATTGTTACCTGAGAAATGGAGCAAATGAAATACAATCTTGTGGCGCAAATGGAATACTTTACTTTTCAAAAATTGCCGCAAATGCAATGCGCCAAATTCTGTACAGTAGTGAGGAGAACAAATGTTTCAACAGCTATCAGGAAATTTGAAATAAGGATGGAAATTAGAGAAAATGCTTTTACCTTTATAAAGAGAGAAAAAGAAAAGTATTGACACCATAAAATGCTTTATTCAAGTCAATAAAATATTCAGTTTATGCACTGAAAAGTTTATGCAAATTTATGTAAATTTTGTAGTTTATGTTTACATCTATCGCGTGTTGGTTATTTTCGATTGCGATTTATGTTATCTGTGCATAGAAATTGCAAGAAGGTGCACATTGATTTAAATAAGGCATGTTGAATTTATACAAGTTAAATGCCATTGACATCAATAAGGAAATTTGGAGTTGCACCTAGGTTGAGTGATCAAACATATATAGGGAATTTAAAATCATATTCTTGTTTTAGCATCTTCTTGGTGTTAAGACATAAAGCAATAAACCAATTTAATAAAAGAAGCATCATAACTGCTTATCAAAAATTTGAAATTAATGCTCTCATGGGATAATTAAATCCTCCTCAAATAGTAGGCATAGTATGAGAATTTAAATGTTTTGAAATATGTTATTGGCTTAACCTTATGTAAAAAGGGTAGTATTTATGTTTTTATTTATGTTAAGTTTTTTCACTTAACATATATATATATACTACCAGACAATGAAAAACATTAAAAAAATTGAATAAAAAAACATTTTTTTGTTTTTCACCATAAAAAAAACTTTATGATTTGTATGATTTGGTCAGTTTGTAATAGAACTGTTTTACATCAGTCTGGAATTACACATTTCGTCAATCAATTTGAAATTTCATGAGCTGTTTATTATCATTAATGCATGCCACATTTGATTGTGTAAATTGGATGCGGAACATAATTTGAATTGACTTGATTTTAATGCTTGAATGTTTTAATTTCTCTCAACTTTTTCATTGTGATGCCATCATTGGTTGAGTTAATATCAAATGAGTTAATTAATAGGCTTTTGTCATGAGTTACCCCCCTTTTCCCATAGCTAATATTTATTTTATAAACTAGGTAGAATAGTTTATGTCATCATACAATGACCCATAATTTTGTCAGTTCAATGGACTTTTTTTTAAAAAGTATGAGCTTTTATTTTCAGAAGCATTTCATATCCTTGGGTTTTATCCATTCAAATGGGAATAAATATTTTTGCACATTGATCATATTTTCTGGGAAACAGATCACTATGCAAAAATATGCTTTTATCAACTTTCTAATATATACGTTTATTAATTGTTTTATGGTATCATTTGTGCCACGTGATTGGTTCACTCAACGTCACATGACGTTCCATAGATATGATGATGTAAACCTGGCATTTCCATAAATAGTACATCATCATGACATCCTATATTTGGAAACATCAGGTTTATAACATATTTTATACTCTTACACATCCAAGGTAATGTGCTAAATAAAACAAAAATAAAGTCATAAAATAATAAAACAATTATTGCATTGCAAGTTAAAATACATAGATTTGTAGGCCTGATTAGAGTATATATTGACATCGGACTGGGTGCTCGGTCAATATGCTCCAGTCAGGTCTATAAATCCATGTATTGACCTTATTGCCATGCTATATTTGTATCATATTAAGGTGTGTAAGCAATGAATTAGAATTGAAGGAACTGTTTCCTGCAAAATGTTTTATGTCTTTTATATCAACATTTTTTACATGGATTTTCAAAAATTTTTGTTTACTTAATAGAGCTTTTCAAAACAAAAGATAAGAGTTTAATTTTCATTCTAATTCCAAATTTTCTGAATTTCATATTTTCATAAATAGTAAAAAATAACAAAAATAAATTGGAAAGCTATTCCATACGAATGCTAAACAATAAGAATCTCAGATTTCCTGATAATGTGCTGAAAAAACACTGAATTTGACTTTGTCTTAAAAGCCTGATATCAGGAAAAGATGATTGGTGACATTTCATTTTTGTCTTAACTTTATGAGACTACAAAATATCTTAAAATACATAAAATGTATCTGATATTTCTATTATATGCCTTGAATTACCTGAAAAGTACGCCTTTACAAGGTATATCATGTACATAAGCCCACAACCAAACTTTGCAGTATTTATTATTAGATATAACAATACATTGTTTTATTCTATTATTACGTAATATTTCATTCAATTTGTAAGAAGTATCCCTTACACAAATGAAGAAAATGGAAAATTTTGTTTGTTTAATCAGTTGTATTGCACCTGGTTGATAAAATTTAATCCGTTCATTCTCTCTGTAAAATAGGAGATCATTTTCCTTTTTCTATAAATCTACCTTGTAACAAATTGTTTTTGAAAAGGGAGATGAAAAATTATCTTATTGAATATTTAATGAGAAGGAAACTTTCTTAAATATTGGAAATACTCTTATTAGAATTTGATAGGAAAATTTATGAATTTGTTACTCAGAAAAAGTAATATTAATATTTGCTAATTATATACAAAATGTTTCATGCCCCTCTTACTAAGCATTATCAGGGTCATTATTTTTTACCCCGTTAACTCACTTGGCTCTAAGTTCTCTCTTTTAATCTTTCTGCCTTTCTGTCAATCTGTCCACATTTATTGTAAGGACAACTCCTCTAAAACCACTTAAAGAATTTTGATGAAACTTTACACAAAGAAATGACAATACATTGATGTGCATGAAGGAATATATAGTCACCATGAAGGGAGATAATTTGACTAAGACTGTAGCAAAGTAGTCTTGTTATCACAGCTCCTTAATTAAAACACTTGAAGAATTTTGATGAAACTTTGCACAAAGGAAGGCACTCAATACAAATGATGAGCATGAAGGAATGTGATTATTATCAGACACCATTTAAGGGAAATAATTAGACTTTGACTTTTCATTGATTTCTTCAACAAAGATTGCCTTGTAAGCTAACCTTGTGTGGCTTTGCCATGGTCACTTCTATTTCTATTAACAAAAAAATATAGCTTATGGTGTGAAATGTTCCCAATGACTTTTTATATGAAGTTTCCAATCTGTTGTGTTTTTTTCCTTTTGTTAGAACATTACATGTAACATGTGTTTAAAAATATGTCAGAAATTGAATTTATGCATTTATAATTAAAGTTGTTGTTTTTAAAGTCTTATATGCATCAACAAGCAGATCACACACAAAAAATTCCCCATGAAATAAACCTGTACTTCAATCAGAAATATGCAATAATAATTTGTTTTGTAAACAGATTTTGCATTTTTTGTCGGTAAATAGTTTTATAAAAAGCCCTTTTAAAGTATAACAATTTATTCGATTATTTTGTATTGACAGAAACATGTTAGTTAAGCCCAAGCATAGTTTCGTGTCTGATTCGAATATGAAACACAAAGTCTTGAAATCAGGTACCCCTTCTTGCATACCTGTTCATTTCAAGCGGTACGTTTTTGAAACTTCATTGTGTGCTTCTTAGTAATTGTAAATGATATTGTCTCCTTAGGTTTCTGACAAAAAAACTAGTATACTTTCTTCAAATTTGGTAGGTATAATGTTGACTACATAAATCTGGCCCAGTTTGATTTTATGTTTAGAGGTCAGTTATGCACCTTGAAACTTTATATTTGTTCCAAAAAAAAACAAACAAACAAAGCCAGAACAAAAGTTACTCTATATATACTAATTTCACATTTTATGTGATTTAAAGATTTACAATGGAGAGATACAATTGTATTGTTTCTACCATTCTTGCACCAAATGTTTCAAGGTATTTTCTTATACATCACTTCTTAAGGAGTTCCTAAGAAAGCTACGTTTTACGTACATTTTACATTCTTGGTTTATTTTACATTTACAGGGAATATCAACTCAGATATGACCAATCATGAACCACCTGGAGTATTACGGCATGGAAGTTCGGGCAGTACTGGAAGTTATCGCAGTAATTCTGGAAGTCTCAGTAGTCCATCGACTCCAACAAACAACAATAACACGCCACTTGTTGTTCCACAGCCGATGAAACCAAACAATGTCAAACCTGGCAAAACCCATCAGTGTAAAATGTGTGATCAGGTGATTTGATTGAAGATGTCAAAATTAATTTACTTTTTATGCCCCAGCCTACCGTTAGGCTATCTGGGTATTAAGTTTTACCCTTGTCCGCACGTACATACATTTTAAATATTCGTCAAGTATATCTCAGCTTGTGTCTGGCGGAATGATTTGATATTTGGTAGGAGTTGACCATGTCTCTTCTTTTCAAGTCCGTCACTCGTCTACTTCCCGTTTTCCGATATCTATCTTGCAGGGGCATAAGTGTCCCATGCATGGCACATTTTCGCTTACACATAGTGTGAAGGTATAATGTGATACCCTTAATGTTGTGGCCATCTGTCTGTCAAGTCAGCTCCTCAAAGTTTCTGACTGATAACTTGTGAAAGACATAACATATTGCGCATGCCTTCGAACTTGGTACGCAAGTTGTTTATCTCAAAGTTTGAATACCAGTATGGCCCTTTATACTTAAATTTGTGAAATGTAGCAGGATAACATAAAATGCACCTTTACTATTTTTATGCCCCTGCCGTTAGGTGATGGGGGCATTAAGTTTTACCCTTGTCCGTACGTCCGTCCGTCCGTACGTACATCTGAAATTTTCGTCAAGGATTTCTCAGCTTGTGTATGCAGGAATGATTTGATATTTGGTATCAAACTTTGGTATGATGTGTCTCCCCTTTTCAAGTTTAATCTACTTCCTCTTTGCCGATATATCTATATGGCGGAGCCATCCTTGTCCCATGGACACATTTTCTTTTATTACCACATTTTTCAATCTGATAATTGGGTTGGTGTGTATAAGATTCAGCACCATGGGGTGTCTATAGTTGTACATCATTCATGGCATTATTGGTAGGAAGTTTCTTTATTTAGAAACCAAATATTTGTATAGAACAAAAGTGCAAGGCTGTCAACTCACCTGATTCAAATTGGACCAAACTTTACAGGAATGATGTATTGGATGTATTGGAGGTCCTGAACAAAGATTGTAGATTTCTATTAAACCTGATTATAAATATGTCCGTTTTTAGTTAAAGATTGGACCATATGGTAAAAATGTATATTTTCTGAAACTCTTGTATAGAGCTTAACCATTTCCTTCATAACGACGCCTTTGGACGCCTCTAGGTCCCCCTTTTTAGGGCTATAGGAAGGTGTTGTATTAGCCCTAGGATGAGGATATGGGCTTATTGAACAGAATATAACTTGGACAAAAAAACTGAGCGTTTTTCGCATGCGATTGGATACCAAAAAGATATGTCAGGGGGTTCCAGAAGGGGGATGTATCCCCCCCCTGTCTGGGGGTTCGCAGTGGGCATAAGCCCCCCCTCACCGCCAGACCAAATCTGGGGCTTATGTACATCATCAAATAGTGCTAGCTATTCCTCAACACATATATTTTGAAGTTAAACCTTGCTTAGGCATGTGCAAGTCACATTTTATTTTTAAAGAATTTTTTTAAAGTCTGTTTCGAGGGGAAAAAATCCCCAAAATAAGAGATTTTTTTTACGATTTTGAGGTCCCCTGCTGTTTCCATGGCAACCAGTACCATGGCTTTGGAACCTGTTTTCTAAAGACCACTGACAGGTGTCCACCTGTGCCAAGTGCCAAGACTTTGACTTGCAAGACAATAATTCTGCAGCATTTTAAACATTGGGTCCTATTTACTTCTGCAAAAAATGGCCTTTTAGAATCCTTTTCATGAAGGATAAGGTTAATGAGTCATTATCTTCCCACTCTTTTGAAGGGCTGATATACTGGTATTTGTTCTTGTTTTGACTGTTTATCAGTCAGTCGTCTGTCTGTCAGAAAATTTTGTGGGCATCGTTTCTCTTATACCCTTGACCTGATTGAAACCAAACTTAAAAGGATGTCGACCATAATACATTGCTGTGCATATGTTGTCAAAATGCTTAAACTTTTGTCACAGAGTTATGGCCCTTTTTGAGCTTAAAATGTTATAAAATTGCCACTTCTATTATAGTTCTGATCTAATTATAACCAATCATAACCGGAATGATGACTTGGATTAAGTTTAGATTTACTCCCAAGTTCTTTCTAGGTTCAGTATAGACATATTCTCATTTTGATCTCCAAGCCATGAAATGGCTGGAGAGATGTAATATGACAAGAAAAAAATCGTGTGAGGCTTCAAGCCTATTAACAGCTCTAAAAGATGATCTTCGTGCTTCCGATAAAATATAGTGCGCAAGTTTCTTTCAAAATCATTTACATTGTGTTATTAAGTTATATTTCTTCATTTTCTTGAGTTGAATACGGTGTTGTTATGTTAAATTGAAAACAATATGCATGTTTATCAAATTTCTTATTTTTATTATATTGCATCTCGGATCAACGAACCTGTTGCGCAGTAATTTGGAAAAGATGAAAATAACAATTGTTTACCTGTGACAGTGTATTGCATATATTTATAGCGATGAAATCGCTATGCAAAATCACACAATCCGATTATTTTCACGTATTGCGGAATAACTGAATACATGCATACGTATGCAGCAGTTCTTTGGATGACTATGAAGTTTTGCCACGTGTAGATTTTCAGGTCTTCGAGATTCAGCTCCATCGGAGCTTTGATTCCCTTTATTATTATAGACAGATTTCCAGTAGTCCTTTGGTTTAGTATAAACAGGTTTCCAGTTTTCCTGGGTTTAGGTTAGACATGTCCCCTAGTTTTCCTCTTTAATAGTTAAGTTTAGATTAGATATGTTGCATGTACCATCATTTTGGGCTGGGTTTAAGACTTGTCTCCACACCAAGTTTTACCACAATTTCATTGGCTAAAGGATGTTTCAAGTTTATTAGTTTTGAAATAATGCTCCTACCTTTACTTAAGAAGGGTTCCTAGATTTCCCAATTCTCCCTAGTTTCAGTTTAGACAGGTTCAAGTTCTTCTAGGGTTTAATTTAGACAAGTTCCCAGTTTCCAGTTCTAAGTTTTCCAGCTAAGTTTTGTATAAGCCAAGTTCCTATCAGTTTTCCAGGTTTTGAAACAGACAGGTTCCCAGTTTTCCCCAGGTTTTGTTAAAGACAGGTTTTTAGATGTGTAAGATATACTGTCCATGTAAAAGAAAATCTGGTTTGCTGTCAAATTGACAGCTTTCCTCTTGTCCTGGGTTTAGGTTAGACATGTCCCCCAGTTTTCCTCTTGGTTAGGTTGAGATATTTAACATGTACCAGCATTTTCACTGATTTTAAGACTTGTCTTCACCCAAAGTTTTCCCACAATTTTCCTGGGCTTAATTAAATTTCAAGTATTCCTGAGTTTAGTTCATTAGTTTCAAAATAATGCTCCTATCAAGCTTCTTGGGTTTTTACTTAAGAAGGGTTCCCAGTTTTCCCAATTCTCCCTATATTCCGTTTAGACAGGCTCAAGTTCTGCCAGAGTTTAATATGGACCAATTACCATGTTTAAAGTCTTTAAGAAGAGTTTTGTTTAAACCAAGTTCTTATCAGTTTTCCAGGTTTTAATACAGACAAGTTCCCAATTTTCCCAAGGTTTTGTTTAAGACAGGTTTTTAGATTTTCCAGCTGAGTTTTGTATAAGCCAAGTTCCTATCAGTTTTCCAGGTTTTAATACAGACAGGTTCCCAATTTTCCCTAGGTTTTGTTAAAGACAGGTTTTTAGATTTTCCAGCTGAGCTTTTCTGGGTTTTAATTCTGACACTGTTCCCAGTTTTCCCACAGTTTAGCTAAATCATGTCCAGTTTCTCGTGGGTTTTTGTTATAAATATTTCACGTGAAATAGAATTTAGAAAGTGCTGTGTATTATAGAGATGAGGGTATTGATTAATCGGGATTATGTAATGTCAGTCTCTGTTATGTAACACACTAAGGAATCATCCTAATTAGAAAGTTTGCTTTTTTTTCTTACAAGGAGGTTTTGGAAATGATAGGGAATTCCAAGGATAAGTCGTAGCATTGAAGATCAATTTCAAAGATAATTTGAAAATTTCAATTTTCTTTGTGTAATATAGTAGTCGAGGGGATGGGAATTGGATTAAGCCGTATCATGGGTTCATTGATTTTTATAATTTGACTAATTTCATCTTTAATCACATTTTTATTGATACACGTTGTAATGAATTCTCAAGTTAAATCTTTTAACATGGTATTTTTTTTTACATTAGAATAAATTTAATGGTTTTCAGAAAAAATTAACTATTTATTATCTTTTGGAAAATAAAACCGGAATGAAGGAAAACCCAATATTTGAAGTAAAAAAGATTTTGAGATTTTGAAACAAAAGATTTTCAAGGATTTATTTAATTGAATTTTAAATATCCCTTTCTTTGATTAAAAACAGTTTAATATGTTAAATCAGCAATAAATAATAGCAATTGCCGGATATAGTGATTTTTCATATTAATCCCTTCAGTAATATCAGTCCTCCAGGTATCGGCCTGCCGAATACTTCCTAATCCCTTCAGTAATATCAGCCCTCCAGGTATCAGCCTGCCAAATACTTCCTAAGAAGCCATATACAACAGATTATTGACCACCGTACAAATCTCTGCACATGATATCTCCTGGAGGATTCATCAAATTTTGAAAGCATTATAGCTGCATTGATATTTGTGCACCCCTGCAACAGAGGGAGGGTGGAGAAGAGAGAGAGAGGGGGCGGGGGTACAGTAGAACTTTGATGGCTCAAACAGCAATGGCTTGAACACCATGGATGTCTGGAATCCATTTTCTGCTTCCTTTGTTTAAACATAGTTCGACCTCGATAGTCCCTTGGGTGTTAGAGCCATCAAAGTTCCACTGTATTTATACTATAATTAATCCGAGATTCTGATTATCGCAAAATATTCAACGAATGATCGAATAGCACAGTAATTCACGAATGTGTGAAGCACATGAGTGAATTACAGCGCTTTTCGATCATAAGTTGAATATTTTCGATAATCAGAATCTAGGATTAGTTATTGTTTTTATTATATAGATCTTCTTCTCCAATATTTAATTGTTTATTTTAAGATTCATTGCATGAACTACGTTTTCTATGTTAATCCGCTGACGTGTTTACTTAACAACAACGTTGACAACGTCTATTGTGACGTCACTTCCTAGAGTGAATTGGAAAATAATTTCACAGTTAATTATCACTGTTCTTTCACTGGGAAATCTCAATCTTTCACCGCTATCTATATAATAAATTGTTTTATCCTTTTCTGTCATTATTTTATTCTGTTGTTGTTACATTCTGCAACAAACATATCCCTTGACTTTCCAAACTTGAAATTTTGACTTAAAATTGCTTTGTGAGTTTACCCTCATAGGTTATTGATGAAGTTTGAATTTCATCTATTTTGGTACTAGGTTCTTGCTATTTTGTCTTTAAAAAATTAAACAGTTTTCATGACTTCTTTTTACACCATTTGTTATATTGACTCAGGTCAAGTTTCAGCTTCATCCAGATTTGTAAATATTTTGCAATTTGCATTTTGAATTTTATTACTGAAGTGATAAAAAAATAAATCTCTCTTTTGTTCATTGTAATTATGAAACATTATGTCAAAAAGTAATGATAAAAAGGTTTTTGTGTAATATGTATCTAGAGGAGTATTTAAAAATATGCAAATGAATTTTATTGGCTAAAAATATAAGAAAAATATTTGGAAGTAAATATTGTGAAGTAATTTGATTGGTAAAATTATTTTCCTACTACTAGGATTTATATATAAACAAAATAATATGGTAGACACAACATTGTCTGCAGGCTGACACCCTGGATTGTCTCAGGTTATCAAAAATCATGAGAGAGAGAGGAAAATAAAAGAAAATTGCACATTGAGATCAGAAATATATTACATATCTAACTCATTCATGGTATTTAGTTTCAGAAATATTTTATTTGGAACAAAAACATCAGTTTCTGAAAATTGACGAAAAATGGATTTCTTTCTATATATAGAAATACTATCTGAAAAAATTCTAACTTCATCTCATTAAATTTCAGAAAGTGAAGGCCATTCTTGGTGTCAAATTTTCAGGTGAAATAACATGAAAGAATAACGGACATTTGATCTTTTTTGAAAGACTTCTTGAGTAACACAATTCAAGATCAGCAGTAGACGATGTCACAATGGAAAGATTTAGATTTTTTTCAATTACAGACAATTTTATGAGAGATTCTTACTAAAAAAGACCTAATGTTAAAAAAAAGATTTTATGTCATTTCATAGAAACTTAGTAAGAATATTAGGTAATAGACATCTTTAGTCTACTGAAGGATAAAAATTTCCATTTTAGGGATCACATTTCCAGACACGAGGCAAACCAAGTGTTGAATCCTTAATAAATTTTACACTATAATGTGCAATATTATTATATTTCATCTTTTATGTATTGAATATAAGGATTTATTACACTTGTTAGGGAAATCATCTTGTATATATATAGTTTGAAATGTGTCTAGTAATTTCTAAATTTCATGCAAAGGCCAAACCAATTCAATTTTTTGTTTGAGTTCAGCTTTGAAAATAGGACTTAGCTGATTTGATGAAATAAGGTTAATTTTCTACACAAATTAATAAACCAAAAAGAAATGAATTGATTTTGTTTCTGTGGAATTGCCTAGCTTAATAATAGCTTCTTTTTTCTACAAATGAAATTTATGACACATATTTCACATAGGGTATACTGATAATGAGTTAGGCATGTTTATTTTTAACCTCTAACCATTTAAAGAACATTTTCTAACCAAGCAATTATAATCCTGAAGTTATGTATGGGTCAAGATTGGCCCTTTTTTGCCTTTTTGGAATCCCAGATACTGAGTTTTCATGTATCTCTATTTTCCACTTGAAACTTACAAGAGTTGGTCACTTTTGGTCTTGATTGTACAACATTCTTAACGACGAGCCTTTTTATATGACCGCAGAAATTTGCAGTCGTATTATGGTATGGTGCAGGCTTCGGCGTGTGTGGACAGCATAACTATGGTTCTAGTGGCCGGATAATTTTCAAATTTCAGTATGAAGTTTCTTCACACAAGCTTAAGTTTTAATTTCCGGTTCATGGCCCCATCCTTCTCAGAAAAAGGGGCCAAAAAGGGTTAAAATTGGGTATTTTCGTGACTGTGGACAGCATTACTTTGTTTCAAGTGTTTGGATCATTTTCAAATTTTAAGTATGATGTTTCTTAGCACATGCTTAAGCCCTGTTAACAATTTTTTCTGCTTTAATTAAAATTAAACAAATAAAATTTCTAAGATAGTGTTAATTATACATTTCTGTGCTTAAATTGTCTACTTATTCGTGGACATCAATTTTTGTGGTTTTCATAAATATCAATATTTAGTGGGTACTTTTATTATCCCCTCGCCCAACGAAGTTGGGGAGGGGATATAGCGTTTTACCCATTTGTCCGTCCATCCGTTCGTCCGTCCGTCCGTTCAAACTTAAGACCATATATCTTCTGAATAACAAGTCGTAGATGGACAAAGTTTTGTCCATGGATGCATCTTGAAGAGTACTTGAGGTTGATATATAGAATAGGTGGATTTGACCTACATTTCATGCATGAGTGACTCAGGTTAAAGTTTTTGTAAGAGTCCAGATCTGGGATACTACAACTTGTAGAGGAATAATATTTTATATGTAGATGCATTTTATAAAGTTAGGAAGCTCCAGATAAACATTAGGTCACTTTGACCTACATTTCATGCATGATTGACTTAGGTTAAAGTTTTTGTAAGAGTCCAGATCTGGGATACTACAACTCATAGAGGAATACTATTTTGTATGTAAAGATGTCTTGTAAAGTTAGGAAGCTCCAGATGAAAATTGAGTCACTTTGACCTAAATTTCATGCATGAGTGACTTAGGGTAAAGTTTGTGTTACAGCTTGGATTTTAGATACTACAACTCTTAGAAGAAGAATATTTTGTATGTAGATGCATCTTGTAAAGTTACAAAGCTCCAGATAAAAATTAGGTCAGTTTGAACTACATTTCGTACATGAGTGACTTAGGATAAAGATTGTGTTACAGTCTAGATTTTAGATACTACAACTTGCAGAAGATTAATCTTTCATCAGTAGATGCATATGCTTTAGGTATGAGGCTCCTGATTGAAATAAGGTCAGTACATTTCTTGCATGACTGGCTCAGATTTAAGTAATAAGCCAGATCTTGAATGGTACAACTTCCTTGAGTGCTTATAATACTAGACAAACATTCAATAAATGGGCCAGGGGATTAGCTGTCGTTTCCGACTGCCCCTTCTCTTGTTCGTTGTTTTGAATTCTATGCTTTAAAAACTCAAGGGGAAAATGCATTTTGTTGGAAACTTAATTTCATGGTTTCAGCAAACAACGAAATCCACGAAAAGTGGAACCCAACGAACAATAGTACTTTCACAGTATTTCATTTTCACCAAAAGAAGTACTAACTATTTTTATACGACCGCAAACAATTTTTGAGGTCGTATATTGGTATGATACTGGCGACGGCATCGTCGGCGTCGACGGCGTCGTCGTCGGCGTCTGTAGACTCTTTGTTTCCGTGCGATAACTTCAGTTCTATTTGATCAATCCTTATGAAATTTTAACGTAATGTTGCTTGTCACAAAGGAAGGTTGGGATTGGTTTTGGGTATTGTGGCCCCGCCCGTTTTTTTAAAAAGGGCCAAAAAGGGCCAAATTAGGTGTTTTCATATATTGGGCTGTAGAATATTTATTATTTATCGGATTTTGATGGG
>MJUU01018448.1:100896-113367 GCA_002080025.1 Modiolus philippinarum | reverse complement strand
GAAGAGATGGGAATTTTGATATCCCAGATTTGTGAAGATTTCAATAAATATTTAATATGAAAGAAGCTTTTTATATTGAATTATAATTTGTCAATGAAAAATATGTGATGAATAATTAAAAATGTACTAAAACAATGTCAGCTGTTAAAATCATAAACTGTGCAATATTTATCTAGCCATATTTTTTTTTACATTTTTACATTAAAAGATTTAAAGTTAGAGATGATCCTTTCTTGAATTTCTGTAAGCAATCCTTTTACATGTTTCTACCTTACATAAATTTTCATGAACTCCTGATTTTTGCTTTTTTTTTAGTGATTCATCTAAAGTTTAAATTTTCAAAATATAGAATCAAACATTTTTAACGGATTCAGGAATAATCCAATCCCCCTCCCAGACTTACAACGTTTAGCTCAATATAAGTGTAAGTCTTAGTTTGTCTTAACTATGAAAAAGATAGGAAATGGGATAAAAGTCAAGGAGACAAAATCCCATCTCCAGGTTAAAACGACCCAAAACAAAACGTCTAGGGGTCACCGTATGATCTTCAACCACGGTCTTCAACACAGTGAGGACATATTTTATGCCTGCAGATTTCACTCTTTTTCCAGAACTGCTGCCAATGTTGGGCATTGTTTTATGAATTGTTTTTGGAAAATTCATGTTGTGAATAAGAGTAGCACCCTGCTGTCATTTTTTTTTACAAGACTGAGCAATTGTGACTCCAAGGAGCCTCTCGTGTTAATTTGACTAAGGTAAAACATGGGAATATTTTGTTAGAAAATTGATTGGTAGTGATTGTGTATAAACCCATTTATCTTAGTGATTTAAAAAGAGCAATAATTAAGATAAATTTGGAGTAAATGGTATTATTATGCTCTTGTGTCACAAGAATAGTTTATAAAACTATAACAAGATAATATGTGAGGGTGATTATGTTGTAAATGGGGAAAAAATCATATTTTTATCATCATCTGAACAACATGTTTTTATTTGCATTGTATTTTAAACATTAACTGAAAACTGAACAAATTAACTTATCTCTTTGTTTTGTATGTACAAATTTATTTGCTTTGCTTCAAAGGAACTCCAGGCAGATCCATTACAAAATCCAGTTTTGGTAGCATACAAAAAATATGGAGTGTGACTTCATGAATTACCGGTATACAGAGAATTGATTCCTCAGATTGACCATTTTGTAGGGAGCAGATCCTGCCTGGTCTTTTTATTATATGTTACTGAATTCATTTAACTTCGTGGATACCAATTTTTGTGGTAAGAGAAAAAAAGGACATTTCGTGGTATACGTTGATTCTTGGATTGCTACAGTGCGTGGCCAAAATATAGTACGCAGCTGAACATTTTCCTGTGCATTTCATATGAAAAAGACCGATGTTCAAAAAATTATCTAGAATTCATCTCTTCACATATTTTCATGATTATTGTACTGTTAAAAAGAGCTGAACAAACAGTTCCTTCCTGTAATTAAGGAATAATTTAATGAGCAGTAGTTTCCACAATGTCACAATATAAACACATATGCAAAAAACTCACATCAAAATTTGCTATGTATCTTTGGTAAATTATAACACCAAAAGTTTTGGTAGGTGTTTATATATTGACAAAAAGTAAACTGCTGGTTACAGAATTATTTCAAAATTACAGGAAGAAACGGTTTGTCACTCTCTTTTTAATCGTGCACAAATGATGTAAATCGGGCTGGAAATGATGTCATGAGAATTTTTTGAACATTGGCTGTTTTTACATTAAATGCACAGGGAAATTATATGGTGCGTACTGTATTATGGCCACGCACTGTACTTGTTCAAAAAAAAAATAAATAAAATAAATCAATAAAAATGTCAATACAGGTAAATATCCTTTAATTCATGTCTTCATTTTCATTTACCAGAACAAAAGGAAGAATTTCCCTCCCTAAAATTTTCATTTTGATATAAGCTTCTATAAACAAGGATGTGTTTCATACATTCATTGACCTGCAGAAATAACCAATTGTAAAACAGCTAAATCGGAAAAGTAATATACTGTGAATTCACAGTAAATGAAATCTGTTGGGTTTTTTTTTTCGGCCAGAAAAGCTACTCAACTAGTCCAGCTGCTTACTATTAATCCTAAATTTAAAAGTTTATATGTTTAGTCAATTCATATTACTCATAAATACTAGATGAATTATTACACAATTATATAAACAAAAAATGGTCGGACAAATTTTTGGCGGAAAGAGAAGAAGAAGATCAAGAATAAGAAAAAAATAATAAAAAGAATTGAGTAAAAACAATAAGTCTCTCCAAACTTCGTTTGGGAGACTTAATAAGAACTTCAAGTTTAGGGAATATTAAAACTTTTAATTATAATCTAGCTTTTGGCATTGGTTGGCATTATTTTTGGTATAAATGAGTTTTAGTTCATTTTGCAAAATATAACAACTGCTTTCATTTGCATTTAAATTTCAAGCTAATTAGCTTTAATGGGTATTTTTATTCTTTTGACCTTGCACTTGCATTAAATTGATAGTTAAACAAACTACCCGAAATGATGCTCAGAGAACATGACAAAACAAGTAAATAGAAATCATTGTGTAACAAATAGGACATAAATCACTATGTAAGATTTTTTTTTTTTTTTTTTTTTTTTTGGGGGGGGGGGTATATATAGGTTCTGTAAGTCTCTTTTAAGGGTTTTTAAGAGGTTGTCCAAGGAAAAGTAAGGCAATAGCTGGCACGTCACAAATTTTGTTTTTCTAGAATTTTTTAGCAATTTGGAATCACTAACATATATTTTCTTCAAATTTAATTTTGATTTTAAACTTACGACCATGATTCTACAGTAATTGATTTCATAGAAAGCACTAGAAAGTATGGCATAAGGGGAGATAAAACATTTATTTTTCAAAAATTTAGTTGTTTAGAATATATTATGAGCCATCCATGGTAGATATGGAAAATTTCCTATTTGTTTGAACATTTTTAGTCCAGCTTTCTAATGGAAGAGAAAATTTGGTGGGAACAGGTTTACAATGTACAACCATAATAAAAGATCTGCCGAATTTCTTCAATGACAGTCTCTTATATGTTAAAATCATCAGATTTTTTTTTAATTGGGAGGGGGGAGGTCGTATATGTTTTCAAGTTGCAATGTTATCATGACTTCTCATTGTCATGAGACTTGCAGAACTAAACCATCAATGACTGAAATCAGTCTTTTGTACAGAAATATTTGTATGTCAATAAATTTATCCACGTTTCTATAGTTTCTGAAACAACCATGCAATTCTTTACAGGTTTTGAAATCTGTATTGCTCGTTATATTTCACATTGTATTTGTCTTATTTATCTCCCCTTAATTGTTATTATCTCCCCTTTAGTTCACAATTTCCCCCTTGAAAATGTTTTTTTTTCTGTTTTCTTGCAGGATTTGTGTTTGATTGTCCAAAAATAGCAATTTAATGGTGTTATCTGTTTTCTGGCATCAGTCTGACTTGAAATAGGGATAAAAATTTCATTTCAGCACTAACAAATTTTATGGTTATAGAAATGAGAAATTATATGTGTAAAGGATCCTTTTGACCAACAGCCCCAACCTCTCCTTCCATACATCTTCTTTGTTGATGGAACACACCTAAAGTAATGTATACTTACAAGTAACTGAATAGAAATAAAGATTTGATCATATTTCTAAAAAAAAATGTGGAGCGTTTGTTTCAGGGGATAAAACAGATGGAGGGACAGACAACAATTTCTCCATATATTTCATTTTCTTTCACATTTTCATATAACTAACCCCCATATAACTAACCCCAAAAAATGCCTTGCAATGCATAACATATACAGTCAAACTTCAATGGCTTAAACACCAAAGGGATAATTGAAAACAGTTCGAGCCAGCAGGGTGTTCGAGATATTGAGGTCGAACTATGTTTAGATTTGAACAAAGGGACCACAAAAAGGATTCTAGACATCCACGGTGTTCCAGTTATTGCAGTTCGAGCCATAGTTCTACTGTATTCTAATTTTGAATATGTTAAATAAATGAAAACCATATTTGAAGGGTATTAGATGTAAACACAAGTTAAAGAGGACAGTTGTTTACAAATGTCTTATATCTATGAATCATCAGTTCACTTCAAAATTTTGTTTTTCATTTCATTTCAATTCAACTTATTATACCCCATGCAACAAAGTTGAAGAGGGTCTATGTTTTATTTTAATGTTTAAATTGTCTCATACTTAACTTTTTATGTTTATATCCATTTAAAAAAATCCTAATCAGAAATAGTGCTTCACAAATGGTTTTTTATCATTGCTATTCATAAGTGTGTCATGAAAGTTTGCAGGGAACTTGGTTTCCTCCCATAATGCAACATACTACATGGTGCTATTTTTGTAAATACTGTTAATTCACATATCATTATTTATGGTGTTATAATAATGTTGATTTTTTTATGTTTTTGAAATTGGTGCATTTTAAATCAAAATTTTATCATGATTGGTGTAATTATTTGAATATATTGTGTGTATAAATGGGGTTCAGAAAAGGTTTTCTGTATTATAAGGGATACAAAAGGGTAATTATTTCATCAAGACCTTTAGGAGTTCAACTTAAAATTAAATTAAAAAGATATAAGGCTTTCAGTAAATATAATTAAAAAGTCAATGCAATTTTGTACTTGTGAGTATGCTTTTATATATAGCAGTACTAGTGTAAGTATGCTTTTATGATAGCAGCACTAGTGTGAGTATGCTTTTATGACAGCAGTACTTGTGAGTATGCTTTTATGACAGCAGTACTTGTGAGTATGCTTTTATGACAGCAGTACTTGTGAGTATACTTTTATGACAGCCGTACTTGTGAGTATGCTTTTATGACAGCAGTAATTGTGAGTATGCTTTTATGACAGCAGTACTTGTGAGTATGCTTTTATGACAGCCGTACTTGTGAGTATGTTTTTATGACAGCAGTACTTGTGAGTATGCTTTTATGACAGCAGTACTTGTGAGTATGCTTTTATGACAGCAGTACTTGTGAGTATGCTTTTATGACAGCAGTACTTGTGAATATGCTTTTATGACAGCAGTACTTGTGAGTATGCTTTTATGACAGCAGTCTATACCAAACATTATAAGTGACGCAGCCTCTTTTACTTGACTTAATTTCAGTTGATTCGGATATGAACTGAAGCAAGTAAAAGATAATGGTTGATGCAAAATTTAAAAATGATTATCATTTAACTGTCGCAGATTACATAATATTTAGGGTTTATATAACAATGCAAATATATCTTATTGTATTCTGGTTTTATTCATACATTTACATAAAGGGTCAGAAAAAATACTTGCAATGGATCACGTTTCTTCAGATAATGCATCTGGCTTTGCCTTGTCTGGGTTGCAGCAGAATGTTAATACGATACAAGTGGGTCACAACAGGGGATTCTCAGATCACATAAAGAAACAGATTTAAAATTTGGAACATATTAATGAGGAGTATGCAATTGAAAGGGAGACTACTCAGAATTATTAAAGGAAAATTTTAGTAGATCCTGTAGCAAGATTTTAAGTGATTAATGCAAGGATGAATTTCTTCCGCTATCTAGGGTCTGGAATTGTCCATAATGATTCCTATAGTAAACAGGGGTATCTGGTTTCTGGTTGGGCATTTCAATTTGTTTGAAGGTTCAGCAAAATCATCTCTGCATTTAAAAAGTATAGAAGGTATGTTAAGTGGGCACAACTGGGAGAAAATAGAACCACTGGCCTCTCAAAAACATCTATAATTATTGAGCCAGTAATTTTGTAATTGTGGGATTTAAGGGGCACAATAGGACCAAAATTGCAACTTTTCAGTTGGGTAACATAGTTTTTATACAGGGCAATCTGACAAAACTTAAAAATTAATGGCTGTAGGTTAGGTTATCAAAAAGGGAAGGCGTCACAATGACGCTGTACTTATAAAGAGGGAAAACTGTTTACTAATGTGATTTTTTTAAATGGTCTTGATGAAACATTCTTTTTTCATAATTGATGATCAATTCTGTATAATTTGTTGTATATAATGAATATATAATGGTAGTTCTATATATGTAAAGGTGTATTATTGCTTTATATTTTTTGCTAAACAGTTGCCATAGCAACTCTAAAACATTCTTTTTAGTGTTATGTGACCAATGCTTGTCAGGCTTCAAGTCAGTGTTATAATAAAGCTGTCCTGCTTAGATTTTTAGTTCATTTCATTGCTTCATGCCTCTAAAAATACATTTTGGTCTTAAATAATGTAATTCAAAAACAAAAGAGGGGCCTAGTTGGCCGAGTGGTTAAGGTAGTTCTGCTACCTATACAACCACTGTAGTCTATCACCTCTACGGTGCGAGTTTGTGCCCTACTTTGCACATTACAAAAAAGGGTGCACTCGACTTACAGTCTTAAGTGATAAGGTATGTCGGTTACCTGCCCAAGGTCGGTGGTTCTCTCTGGGCACTCTGGCTTCCTCCATCACTAAAACTGACCATCATGACATAGCTGAAATACTGCTGGAAGTGACGTTAAACCCCATATCAATCAATCAATCAATCAAAAACAAAAGATAACTGGAAGCTCCTACAATGGCCCAAAATCACAATCGCATACCACCATCCGCCAGGGAACTGCACAAAAAAAAAACACCAATAAAAAGACAAAAGACCAAACGAAAGCAACAAGAGAAACTCCAGATAGCTGGACTTGGTACTGTCACAAACACTTGTAGTAGGGTTACCGTATTCGACCTTATTAGCGCCCCTGCTCCAATAAGCGCCCCCTCACCCTTTTTCAAAATCAAAATGCACAAGCGCCCCCTCAAAACTCCCAAACTGCCAAAATTTACTTACGTTTTTTGCCGATGTTTGAGTTTTAAGCGGGTATATTATCGCCGAAATTTTAAGAAACAGAATGTTTACATACCTCCCACGACTCCTGAGTAACGATATCTATTAATTTATGCCGAATTCGCGTGATTAATTACTGTTACTTTCTCGTTTCACCACGATTTAAACAACAGGAAGTTGAAGACGCATTATAGAACTCAATAATAATGACGGTAGCGGACATGCATAAATTCCGGTTTTGCCGATTCAATTAAGCGCCCCCGTTTTTGAATTTTCTAAGCGCCCTGGGCGCTTATTGGGTCGAATACGGTAACCAGTTTATGGGTACACAAAGTCTCCCCTTTATCTGTGCTTATTTCCAATATAATAATAAGCATACAAATAAAACAAAAATACAGGTAAACTACTAACTCCATGACCACAACTTGTTAAGGAAAAAAATAGGACAAAACATAATTTTAAAAGGTGGTTTAAAATGGTAGTAATGTAGGATTACCTCGGTAAATAATGTCTGCTGTGAAATATTGTCCCCCATTACAATTGTTTCCTATGATAAAGTCTGAGGATGGAATAAAGCACATTGATGATTATCAAATTTTGTCCTCTTGGGTTTTCCAATGAAATATATAACAGGGAGGATGCTTTTTCATGGCACACTATTTTGGCTTTAACTTGCAGTACTCTTAGGTTTTCATTTGGATATTGTATACCGTATAGCGGGTTATTTTCGCGGGGTGCTAATTTTGGCGTATTTTAGCGGTCCAGCTTAAATCGCCAAAATAATTCTGCCAAATTTTATTCAACATTTTAGACATTTAAACAAGTATATGAAATTTCAAACATATTTTTTTTTAATTATTACCTTTGGAAATTAATTAATATTCATCATAACGGCTTGGATATCTAGATATGTAATTGTGCATGTCTGAAGTTTATATTCAGGCCAAGCTGTGTAGGTGACAAATATAGGTACTAATATAAATTGCATGTAATTTACTAAATAATTGATTAATGGCAATAAAAAATATTTAAAATCAAAGGATAATTATCATTCTTTTCTTTAATATATCATGTTGATCCTCACCTATTTATAAACGGAAACTCGCCTCTTCTTAGTAACAAGAAAATATTTCATTATGTATTTTATGTAATCGCGAAAATAAAAACCTCCAAAATTTTTCGTTTACATTTTCTCTTTAAAACTGCTAAATTTTACACCTGTCAAAATAACCCGCTATACGGTATGGTATAGTTTCAAATTGCAGTAATTGGACTGGAAAACTAATGAAAAAGTATGTTGAGGTTCTTATACTATCATACAGATCGATACGCTTCCATCAGTACCATGAATTATTTGCCATATTTTTCTTTTTTATGACGTAAAATATACACCTTATCTTGAATAAATCAAGAAAAGTAGATAAAGTATAAGGAAGCAAAGCATACCAATATTCAAGATACAACCCAAAGAAACTAACCTAGATATATTCACAAAAACTCCATGAGGCGAGATCTGGTGTGTCTATAGGGTAAGTATCACCCATCTTTTGAAAAGTGTTTGGATTATGTGGCATTCAGTGCAACACAAACTGTGAATCCCAAATGGTTTTTCAAAAAATGGGTTTTGTACCATGAAAAGTTGTATCAGGCAGAGAGATTAATCAACTAAGTCACCAGAAGTTTCTTGCAGTGATAGACAAAGTAATGTTTCAGTTCTATTATAGTAATATACCCTTCCTTGCGCTAAATCAATATTTAATTTGTAAGCACACAAAGTAGTAGCTTGCTGGAAGGAATGTTTATGCAGTCTTCAGATTTTTATACGACTGCAAAAATTTTGAGGTCGCATTATGGTATTGTGCTGTTGTCGTCGTCTGTACACACTTTTGCTTTTGGTCAATAACTTAAGTTCCATTTGACCAATCCTAATGAAATTATACCACAGTGTTCCTTGGCACATAATGAAGGCTTGGTTGGGATTTGGTTATTTTGGCCCCTCCCGTTTTTTAAAAAGGGGGCTAAAAAGGACAAAATTGGGTGTTTTCACATATTTGGCTGTAGAATATTTATTATTTATAGATTTTGATGGTTTATCTTTCAGTATGTTCCTAATTAAATTTCCTATCAATAGTAGGTCAACGGATTTACGTGGCATGTACTGTTCAGGAGATAAAAGGGGCCCAAAAGGGGCGATTTTCAAAAATTTAATTTTTTAGAACACCTGGCCAAAGGCCACGTGAGCTTTTGCCATCACTCGGCGTCTTTCCATCCGTTAACTTTTATTCAAAGATCTTCTCCTCTGAAACTGCTGGGCCAATACTAACCAAACTTGGCCTGAATCATAACCAGGGTATGCTCTTTCAAGTTTGTGATTTTTATGTCCGTAGACCAAACAACATGGCCGCTGTTACTAAAAATAGAACATAGGGGTAAATTGCCGTTTTTTGCAAAAAACTGTAAGATATCAAAAATCTGACACAGGGTAAAAATGATCAGCATGATGAGATCTACCCACCCTGCAATTTTGAAGAATATCCGATAACCCATCTTGGAGTTATTGCCCCTTTTCCATAAAATTTTTGTTTTTTTGTTACTTTTAGTCTTTTATATTGAAAATGGTAGAAGATAGAAGTGAAGTTTAAATTACAAAAATTGTCAGCATAGTAATATCCACATTTCCTGCAAGTTTAAAGAAAATCTGATGACAAACATAGGAGTTATGGCCCTTTTTCTTTGAACTTTCATGATTTTTTAACATTTTTACTTTTATTTCAAAAACTGTTTGAGATGGAGGTTAAATATGAATTACAAAAGTGTTGAGCTTTTCCAGGACTACAATTTCTACATATGTCCAGCAGATTAGCATCTCATCCAAGATTGCCGGCATTAGGGAACATAGTTTAACATAGGACCCTATGGGAAATGCATTCAAAGATCTCCTCCTCTGAAACCACAGAGCTAATGTGGACCAAATTTTGTCTCAGTAGTCCTCAGATGGTCCCCTTTAAAGTTTGTGATTTTTGTGGTTGTACCTCATCCAAGATGGCCACCAGCAGGGAACATAGTTTAACATAGGGACCCTATAGGAAATACATTCAAAGGTCTTTTCTTCTGAAACCACTATAAGCCAATAGGAACTAAACTTGGATACAATTGTCCTTGGCTTGTCCCCTTCAAAGTTTGTGATTTTGACGTTCGTACCTCATCTAAGATGGCCACCAGCGTGGAACATATTTTAATATAGGGACCCTATGGGAAATGCATTCACATGTCTTCTCCTCTGAACCTACTGAGCCAATTGGAACCAAGTTTGGTTACGATGGTCTTTGGGTGTTCCCTTTCAAAGTTTGTAATTTTTATGTTTGTAACTCATCCAAGATTGAAAATGTAACATCTGGTGATACGATTTATAGTATGAATGGGTGGTCTCTTGGTGACAATGAATAAAACAAGTCACCAGGTGAGCAATACAGGCTCATGTGAGCCTCTAGTTTCTAATTTTAGTCTGATTTTGATGCAGTTTTTTGCAATGGATTTCTTGTGAAAATAGACATAGAGCTGCACCATCAGATTTTTTTGACAACTTGTTCCTTTTCCGAGCTATGAGGGGCTGAATGGGGACAAAATTGCAAATTTGCAGATTACCTAAAATTTTTATTTTTCATCGGATTTTGATGGGATTTTTTTCTTTGGATTCCTCTTGATATAAGCTTTCAGTGATGTTGGCATAGCTTTTACCGTTTCCAAACTACAAGGGGTCAAAGGGGCCAAAAGTGTGAATTTTTCGAAAGACAGTGACATCTTTACTTTTCATCAGATTTCATTTATTTTTTTGTTTGTTTTAGGGTCCTCTTGTTGTAAGCTTTTGGTAGTATGTCAAAAGATAACTCTTACCGTTTCTTAGCTGTAAGGGGTCAAAGTGGCTGAAATTACAATTTTCAAATTTGTGTAAAATCTTTAATTCTTTTATTGGATTTTAATGGGGTTCCTTACTTTGTATCCTCTTATTTTAAATTTAAAGAAGTACTATTCCCGATATATACAAGGAATTATAAGGGCTAATTTACATTTTCCTTAGTTAGTGGGCAGCTAATTACTGTTTCAAGCTCTTTATTGTGTCCATTTTATTACTGTGTCCTCATTCATTTTGAATAAACGTTCTTCCAAAAGTCCAATTCCGGAACGTTCCGTGTATTAGAATGGCGGGTCAAAGAGGTCAAACGGGGTAAAAATGGCGTCCCGCTGTATGAGGGCAAAGGGAATAAATTCATCAATCAACATATGAAAGGTATTTATGATTTGAAAAAAGCCGAACATGTCATAAATCAATATTTTATCCCAGGCAGGTCATTTCCAACCAATTTATTTTAGGTCAAGATAATAAATAGGAGAATTCCTAGATTACGCTCAACTGACGTCAGGTACCAGTTTCCAGTAGATTCGGGGTAAGATGTCAAAAATTACCCAAAAATTTGAAAGTGGAATATCGTCTATTACACTTGTTCAAATTTCTGTGTTTGACATGCTGCAGTCATATCATGCTGCCCTCGGCGTAGCCCTTATTTTATTAAGCAAAAGGCTTGTAAGGAGAAAAGATTATTTCACGAGCCTGCAAAAAGCTTGTATAGCTTAATTTGAGCATTGGTTTTTAAGGCAGTCCAATAGACAGTTACACAATTATAATACCACAAAGGAAGTTTAGGGGGTATGTTGGAATCGCCCTGTCTGTCTGTAACGTTTAGGGGGTATGTTGGAATTGCCCTGTCTGTCTGTAACGTTTAGCGGGTATGTTGGAATCGCCCTGTCTGTCTGTAACCGTCTGTTCACACTTCTTGTACCGTAAGTGTAATTCCTCCAAAACCACTAGAAGGATATTTATGAAACTTACAACAAATGCATGACACTGTATGGAAATATAATTATTGTCCTAAATCAGGAAAGGGAGATAAATCGACTTTAACTTTTTTATTTCTCTGGCAATGATTTTCCTGCCTCCATGAATCAAAGAATTTGAACGCCCTATCACTTAATGTCACCCTTCTAGAAGCAAGGTTAAAGTTGTTTTTTTTTTTTTTATTGCCCCGAGGGCAAGCTGGTCATGATCAAAGTGTGTATAAATATGGTATCGCCAGAAAGCTCTAATCACAAAGAAGTTGTATACAAAACATGAACATCTTACCTCTATATAACTGAATTCTAGAAAAAGTTCCAAGTTGTAAAAAAAATTGCCCTCAAGGTCAAAGTTTCTACAAATATGGTACCCTATAACTAAATGTCCTTCTAGAGCAAGGTTAAAGTTGTTTTTTTTAAATTGCCCTAGGGGTAAGGTTAGGGTCAAAATGTCTACAAATATGGTACCTCAAGAAATCTCTCATCACAAGGAAGTCACATACCACATATCAACATCCCAGCTCTTAAGGTCTCCATTCCACAAGCAAGGTTAAAATTTTTGCTGACTATGCCGATGAAGACACTGACACCAGGGTATGACAATAGCTCTAAACATTTGTCCCAGCTGAACAGACTCACTTTCTTAATCATTTTTTTATAAACGATACTTTCCTTAGGATGTTATTGTTGCAGAAATATAC
>MJUU01018448.1:81818-97310 GCA_002080025.1 Modiolus philippinarum | reverse complement strand
GGATACCTTTTTTGGAAGGGACCATCTAAGGACCATTGTGACTAAGTTTGGTTATAATTGGACTGGTAGTTTCTGAGAAGAAGATCTTTGAATGTCTTTTCCATAGGGTCCAATGTTAAAACTATGTTCCCCGCTGGCAGTCATCTTGGATGAGGTACGGACCTGCCAGATACCTTTTTTGGAAGGGACCATCTAAGGACCATTGTGACTAAGTTTGGTTAAATTGGATTGGTAGTTTCTTAGGAAAAGATCTTTGAATGTCTTTCCCATAGGGTCCAATGTTAAAACTATGTTCCCTGCTGGCAGCCATCTTGGATGAGGTACGGACCTGCGGGATACCTTTTTTGGAAGGGACTATCTAAGGACCATTGTGAGTAAGTTTGGTTATAATTGGACTGGTAGTTTCTGAGAAGAAGATATTTGAATGTCTTTCCTATAGGGGCCAATGTTAAAACTGTTCCCCGCTGGCGGCCATCTTGGATTAGGTACGGACCTGTCGGATACCATTTTTAAAGGGGACCACCCAAGGACTATTGTAACCAAGTTTGGTTCCAATTGGCTTAGTGGTTTCAGAGGAGAAGATCTTTGAATGAAAAGTTTACACCAGACGGACGCCAAGTGATGGCAAAAGCTCACCCTGGCATAGCCAGGTAAGCTAAAAAACCAATACAGGAAGACCACTAACTCCAAGGCTAAGGCTTAGTTTTCCTTATGTTTCTAAGCCTATAATTGTCCATGGATATGTTGAAGAAATAAACCAAATTATTGAATGGTCCAATGTTTATTGCACTTTCCTGAGTATCCACTGCAAATATAACATATATCAACTATATAACATTTTATATATCTAATTTGAAAGTTGATTGGTTTATCTGAGATCACATGACTTTCTGTGAAACATATAAGTGTTAGCATATGGAATTTTCAATCATATATCACAAAATATTAATCTATTATGGACTTCTCAAGGGAACTATGTTCCTATAGTGTTATCCTTGCATGAGAAAACAAGTGACATCACTATACCCATAAAAACAACACTAAGGAAATCATTGCCATTGAGATTTTCATAATTATTTAGTACATAAAATGAAATAAAAGAGATCAATTCTGTAAGTATATGACTTGTGTTATTTTATTAAAAATTAAATGAAGAAATAACAGAAAAATTCACTGCTGTTTTTCATAAAGACAAAACATGTGGTAAAAAGAAAAGTGAACTATCTTATAGACACAGGTATAAAGAAATGAGAAGGCAGAACACACGGGAATATACAGGGACCATACATAATCTCATTTCGGTATTTTTGTAAAAGTAATAATGTATTTTATATACATTGCTTGAGTTTGTTAGAAAAAATACATTATTCTAACAAAAGAAGTAACCCTTTGTTATCCACAAAACTGGTTTTCTGACAAAAAAAATCACAATTGTGAAAACATGTCAGACTATGTATATTTTTCAGACAATTAAATAATGTCAACTTAGCTTTTTTGTTCAAGAATTCACTAAGAAAGCATTATAAGCATGCAATGGAACAGACTTTCTGTAATGAAAATGTATATGCAGGAAACCAGTCTGTCTAACCTAAGAAATTACCTCCCTTGTAAAACCACATAATTTTAAAACAGTGAACCAACTTGTTGGGCACCTGTACACCTATCAGAATCAGCTGCACAGATCGCCGGTATACTTGATTCAGAAAATTTTGTATGTGAGCGCAAAAACAGCATATGCCACTCTCGCTTGTCTCCAGACTCGTGCGAGGCACAAATTTTCATTCTAAGATGGTGGATAGAGTGCAAGAGAGAAAAAATGAAGGTTACAAATATTGAAAATCAACTATAAAACTAAATAATTGTCTTGGAATGTTCAATTTATTTTCATACGTCGTAGATACTGAAAAAAAAATTAAAATATTATTGTTAATCCAAAATTTGCACTGGCTTTCCTGCCGGCGAAGGGCATACAACTTTTTCCAGAAACAAGTGGGACCAATCTTGGTGGAGCAATGCATCTTGAGATTATCAATAAAATATCAAGGACATGGCGTATTTTATGGCTTTTAAGGAGGCTCACTCGTCACATTTTTGAATTTGTATCAGATTTCTGAACTCCTCTGGTTTTGTCCAGTCCAATGGCTTAAAAAATTTTGCACACGGACCCTCATTTTTTATTTCATGAATATGTTCTATAGGTCAAATTAAGACAACTGACAAGTTTTCATAAAATTCTTGATATAACTTCTTAGCTTTTTAACAAAAAATAATCATAATGTTAAATTAAGGGAAAATGCAGAGAAATCCATTTCCCGCCAAATTTTTTAATGACTTGTATCTCGGTAAAAAGCACACGGACCTATATATTTCTGTTTACCATTTCATTTAGTCTACAATGCTTAGTAAATTAAAATAGGTTACAAGAAATCCTTGACATAAACAACATCAGGAGTGAGCTTCCTTAACCACTTTAAAACAAACACTGATATCATTGAACACTTTACTGCTGTTGGAAACTATCTCATCTTCCTCAGCACCACAATTTTTTTTCAAGATAAACGCAAGTTCAATTACAGCCGGTATTGCTATCGCAATTTTGAATGATAGCCGGTTTACTTTTATGCCCCAAGATTGAGGATCGGGAGGCATATTGTTTTTGTCCTGTCTGCCTGTGTGTCTGTGCGTCAGAAACTTTAACCTTTGCTATAGCTTTTGAACTATGTAAGATAGACGTTTAATACTTGGCAAGTGTATAGGTTTAGTCAAAAGGAATATAAATATGCAAAAAAAAAAATCGGTGATAAAGGTCAAGGTCACAGAGGTAAAAAAAGTGGTAAATTTGCAGTTTTCCCATATAATTGACTAGAATCTGGGGGCATATGTAGTATTTCACAAACACAACTTGTTTTGGATTCCAAGTACGGCAGATGCAGCTCACTGTAAGCTGTTCACCTACAGGTGCCAAAATAGTTGGTCCAGTATTTTGTAACATGACAAGGGTCTACTGAACTCTTATATTTAAATATTTGTTTTTAAAATATGTCTGTGGCATGTTATTAAAAAAATAAAAGCCTATCAGTAAAGAGTTTGATTAAGTTTTTCTTTTTGAAGTCAGATGGAACATTCCGAAAAAGGACAAGTTTGGGTAGCAACCATTTACATCAAACAGGTGACAAAACACTATTGTGACCATTCTATTGAGAATACTTATATCATGAATGTAAGAAATATCATCTTTTCTCCAGTGTATCACAAGGAGGCGAGAGAAAAAGACAAACAATTTCCAACATGAATGAAACATAATACTGATCTTTGATTCTGACAAATACCTATTTTCTTCAATAATATATAATATATGGTGTTTAATGTCCCAAATCTTAAATGAATCACAGTCCCTGCTCCTTTTAACATACACTGTAAGAATACTTTGCCAGTTGATTTAATGTTTGTTGACGATCAAGCATCCATGACATGATAAACATGGATGTAGCGTTGCTCGACATCCAGCAATGAATTCCGCTATAACCACTGTTATGGGATGTCTTGACCTTACTATGAGGTATGAGCATAGCTCATTGTTGAAGGCCTCATGGTAACTTCAAGATGAAGAACAACAATATAAGCATTGTTCCATTGCTTGTTTTTCCCACGTATTTGTGGAGATTTTGTCTCAGGGCTGTTCCAGAAAAAATGACATGGGGGGTTTGAAGGCACTTTTTATTGACCCCCACCACCCATAGAATTCTTCCCCATATGTACAATACAAAAAGATGATGAAAACACCACCACCCATAGCAATTTATATAAAGTGCCTTCAAAGGGTCCCAGACCAACTTTTCTGGAACAGCCCTCATGTGCTTTTACTCCATATCCCTCCATTGCTTATTCCATTGTAATTTTAGACTGTTCTGTTTGTCATGGTTATTGCTGTTAAATTATTATGATTGGTCATTTACCAAGTAAAGAAGAGTATATGAGCTCACCTTGGCTTGGACATATTACTTTTATGAAAAAAAAACATGAGATATATATCACTGACATGAGCTTTAAAGTACAATAAGGTAAATTAACCTGCAGTTCAAAATACAGTAGAACTTCGATGGCTCGAACTGCAATAGCTCGAACACCATGGACGTCTCGAACCCTTTTTCTGGTCCCCTTTGTTCAAGTTTCAACATAGTTCGACCTCGATTTCTTGAACACCCCTGTAACTCGACCTGTTTTCAATGGTTCCTTTGGTGTTCGAGCCAAAAAATATATGTGGATCACTTCTATGGTATTTTGATCTATGGGTCAATTTAACGCAGGAGTAAATACCTTATGACAACCCATGTAGATTTGAAACCTCTGGAGCTGGAGTGGATACATGACTGTGATTAACAATATATTTTGTAGTTCATAACAAATCACAAATTACCGAAGTTTCCGGTAAGCACTGATGTGAAACAATAGTGAATAATAATAAGGTTAATAAGCCATACCAGTGTTAACTATAAAGAGGTAGTGCCTAATATATCTACACATATTATATGTTATTCGGGAATCTTCACAGGGGATACAGGTTTATATTCCCTGTCTGTGTTTAATATAGGGCACAGACAGGGAATATGAACCCGTATTCCCTGTGAAGCCCGAATAACTTTTATATTCTGCTAGAAGTGCTATAATTTTTCTATTAAAAGCGTTTTAAAATTGTGATTTTGCTACCACGGGGATACGGTCTCATATCCCCTGTCAAGGTAACCAATCAAATTGCAGGATTTACCTGGATATTTCACTTCAGCGGAATATATATAAAGATCACTTTGAAATAATTATGGAGGAAAATGATATAAAATAACAAAAAACATTTGTAATATCAAGAGGAGCAATGAGTTCCTGCACCAAATGCCCACAAAATTGTACAGTTTAATATCACACAGAAATGCTATCCAGTATGATAGATCAAAATTATTTCTCCAATTCCCTGATCAAATTTAGCCACATCGCTTCAAATGCTAGATTCTCATACACATACTATACCAATTTTCAGGTATAACAAATATTTTTAAAATTTTTTTATGCCCATGCAACGAAAAGGCATAGTGTTTTACCTTTGTTTTTAATACATTTTAAATTTTGTCAATTTTTCAATGTTTTCCTAAAATTTTACAGCCTGGAATGGAGGTGATGAGAATCTAAAAATTAATTAAAAATGTCTTAAGGAGAGAATTTTATGAAAACGAATTGGAGGAATATTTCATTAAAATGAATAAGTGTAAGGGAGAGAAACAAATTTCATTTCTTATAATCAAATATTTACAAAATAATTGAAAAAATATGGGAAAAATTTGTATACAAAAGATGGCTGTACTCTTTTCTTCTCCTCCCATTTATCCTCTTAATGGAATACCATAATTATAAGCCATTTTAAATAAGATAATACAGTATACAAAATAGATATATGAAATATTGTGACACCTATTCTAACAAATTTGTGTGTATCAATTGAAACAGAATCCATATTAGATATAAATGAAGTATTTACAAAGCCATTGGAATGTTACAAGTCTTGTAACACAATAACTAAATAAATATAATATGAAAACAAATCTACATCAATAGTAAAGAAGAATCTGTATCCTTTGAAACAGAATCCATATTAGATATACATCAAAAGCCATAGGACATTGGTTTTATAACTAAATGATGCAACAAATAAATAAATATAATATAAAATTAGAGGCTTTCAAGAGCCTGTAGCTCACCTGGTCCAAAGCTAGCATAGACAATAACCTCAATGATAAAGGGCCTCATTTTCTAGTATGATAATAAACCTAGATGTAATATGGCCCACTGTGGCAGAGGATATGATCTTTGAATGTGTTTTCTCATAGGGTCCAATGTTAAACTAAGTTCCCTGCTGGTAGCCATCTTGGATCTGATGGGAACTTGCCGGACACATTTTTTAAAGGGGACCAACTGAGGACAGTTGTGACCAAGTATGATTCCAATTGGCCAAGTAGTCTCAGAGGAGAAGAACTTTGAACATGTTTTCACATAGGGTCCAATGTTGAACTATGTTGTCCGCTGGCGGCCATCTTGGATCTGATAGGAACTTGCCGGACACATTTTTCAAAGGGGACCAACTAACAACCATTGTGATCAAGTATGGTTCCAATTGGTCAAGTAGTCTCAATGGAGAAGATCTTTGAATGTGTTTTCCCATAGGGTCCAATGATAAACTATGTTGTCCACTAGCGGCCATCTTGGATATGATGGGAACTTGCCAAACAAATTTTTCAAAGGGGACCAACTAAGGACAATTATGACCAAGTATGGTTCCAATTGGACAATTATGACCAAGTATGGTTCCAATTGGCTAAGTAGTCTCAGAGGAGAAGATCTTTGAATGTGTTTTCCCATAGGGTCGAATGTTAAACTAAGTTCGATCCCGCTGGCAGCCAACTTGGATGAGGTCCACAACTTCCATCATGAAGATTAAATCTCAAATCTTTATTGAAGTACAAGGCAAAATGTATAAAGTTACAAATAAATTGTCGAATAAAGGGCAATAACTCCTCTATACATATTCAGATTTTCCTCAAAACTTATAGGTGGGTAGATCTTGATATGCTGAGCATTTTTGCAATATAAAGTTGACCTCTATCTGTTACAGTTTTTTTGATAAAAAATAAAAAATATCATTTTTTTTTAAATTTCATGGAAAAGAGGCAATAACTCTAAGACAAGTTTTTGGATTTTCTTCAAACTTGCAGGGCAGGTAGATCTTGTCATGCGGATCACTTTTACCCCGTCAGATTTTTTATATCTGTAATGATTTTTGAGTTATTTGCCAAAACAGCAATTTACCCCTATGTGCTATTTTTAGTAACGGCAGCCATGTTGTTTGGTCCTTGGACTAATGGAACAAAATTTTGAATCTACATACCCTGGTAATGATTCAGGCAAATTTTGGTTAAAATTGGCCCAGTGGTTTCAGTGGAGAAGATTTTTGAAAAAGTTTACGACGGACGGACACCATGTTATGGCAATAGCTCACATAGCGTTTTAGACCAGGTGAGCTAAAAATGCATGAATAGTAAACTGAAGTATATCACAATATAGAATATACAGGATGTTCTCTGGATGGAATAACTCCCCTGATTTAATCTGATTCAGATGATTATTTTTACCATTTCATAAAGCAATCACTAAATAATGTGCACCTTGTTTCACATGTTTTCTATGTGATAAAGTACATCACTGTATGAAAAAGTACCCAGGTGACTACACAGTTTCATTAAAATGTGTTCTGTTACTTTTTGATACAAAAAACTTTTTTTTCATGGTCTTCCATGAACAAGCATGCATTTTTTTCACTTATGAGGAGTACAGTTTTCATTAAAAGTATATTATTTATTTCATTTTGTAACTCAAAAAAATACTTTTAAAAGTCAATATCATATTTCCCTCATATTACAATTGTGGCATAAAAAAATAACATAAAATTGCCAGCATTGATACTTATCAATTTACCATTAAACATCCTTAAATATATCAATAGTACAACCATTAAATGTGCTGGTATAATGCCCTCAGCCATGATATAATTGAGAAAAAGTATACAAATAAATAAAAAAAACTTTTATTACATGGTGCAGATAAAATTCGTTTTTAAAATAAAGCCATTTGTTTTATTACAACAAAACATGTGACAAGTGTAAATTGGCAATAATTATACCTCACCTTTCAGCAATATCTGCTGTTGTCTGCATTATAAGTCATGTTTAGTATATTACCAGATGAGTAACTTTCAATCAGTCATTCAAAATATAAATTTCTTTACAAAAAATCTTACTCAAACAAGACTAAAAATAGAATTCTTTGATCGAATAAATAACCTTCTCAGGTTATAGATGTACAACTCTTTGAGATATATGTCACATGCTCAGGTGAGGAAAAAATATTGAGCAGAAGAGTAAATATTAGTCGTGAGTTATATTTTGAGCTAATTAATCCCCTGTCATTACAAGTTTTTGTTCTCAGTGTTACATACTAGTATCGTTTGTTTTTGTTTTTGAGTTACAATCTCTGTAATTTCTTTCTAATAGTGCATGATTTCATTTATGTCGACTTATTATGATTCCTCTACTTACTCCATTAAAAAACTGCATGTTAATATATCCCGAGATATGCAATTTTTTTATTCTCCAATTTACTGTGAGTAAGGCATAATTAACTGTTCCTAAAAAAGCCACCAGTATAATACGACTGAGACCTTCTTTCCACTAATTACCATCTGATGGCTCCTCTGTTGGTAAAAGTGTATATTTTGTTTTTTGTGTATGTTGAATTTCACCTTGACCTTCATAGACATTGATCGGCTGTCTAAACATCAACCGAATTTCCTCGATTGTTCTGCCTTTAGTCTCTGGTACTTTAATAAACGTAAAAATCCAGAACAAAAATAGTAAGCACACAAATGGAACAAATGAGAGATGTCCAAGTTGTTTCTACAATATTAAAAATATGTTATTTAGTACATGATCAAAGGCAGGGCAAATGGAAAACATGTGAATATGTTTCTAAACATGAATAGGCATTGTTCCAATGTCTTAAAATTTCACAAAGATTTAAAAACTATACTGGACTCCTGAAAAGTTTGAATTTATTGGCAAACCTGTAAATGATGATGTTATTGCCACTGTCATGAAACAGGATGTTACAGTTAAATGATAATTTGAAAACATGACCTCCAATGACTTCAACATTCAGGATTTTGATGATATTTTTACCATGTCAAAATTTGACTTCCTGTGACTCTTCAGTACAACTAAACAAGACCTAAAGATAAAATATGGATTGCCATGGCTTGCATTACGACTATGCAAAAGTACAAAACGAATTCTTTCAAATACTTTTAAATTTAATTACATTTATTGTATTTAAACTGAACATTACACTGATTTTTTATTTCTTGGGTTTAACCAATAAACTTGCTAATAACAAAGCAAAAGATTATGTATAGTGTGTTCTCAATGCATCATGATGTTCCACTGTATAGAAGAACCAACTGCAACATTATTTCAATATAATTTTGACCACATCTTGAAAATTTAGTACTGCTATAGAAATAAACAATATTTTAACCATGTTACAATTAGATTTCAAGTTATTCAGATTTTATATTAAGTGATTTTAATCCTATTGTGTGCTTCTAATAATTACAGTATAACTAACTGACTGCCGTGAATATCAATAAAAATGTCACGAGTGCCAAACAACGCAGAAGGATTAAACAAGTTATGTAACTTGTTTCCAAAGTTTAATCCACTGGGTTGATCGACACGAGTGACATTTTTATAAATTTGTCAGCATAGCGTCACTATGCATTTAAGGAGGCTCGCTACTCCATTTGAAAATTAACAGGATTTTAAGTAAACATGATTTTTTGTGAGAAAATTAAAAAAGAAACAATTTAAGTGAAAAAAATTGATAGGTTGATGATCTAGTTTTTGAGTTTTAAGTGATTGAAAATTTGGCGGGAAACCGAACTCCTCTGATTTTTCATAGGATTAACATTAACAAGGTTTGACCATGAAAGAATGTGCCAGAATAAATAGAATCAAATTAAATTTTACAGAATGCTCACAAAGACGTTTAAAATGAAATTATGGAAAAAAATAAGGGGGTCAATGGGCAAAATATTATAATACTTTTAAATGGATAAAACCCGAGGATTCCGAATATCTGACAAAAATCCAAAAACATGAGGAGAGAACCTCCTTAAGTTATTGAAAGTATTTAAGTCAAAATAAAAAGTTCCAAGTGTAGGATGTATAAGGTGAATGTATGAACAAGATATCCTGAGAGTTCAGTTCGAATATGACATACAATTATAATGGAAATGAGCTTTTGTTTGCTCTGTGAAGCTCTAAAATCCGTAAAAATCATAGTTTTAAAGTCATAGTTAAACTTGAAATTGGAAGGTGCACAGAGGGTAGATAGATTATTATAAAATTTGAAAATGAAATTCTATAGAGGTTGTAAGGTTACACCTTGACAAATATTTTCCACACATAAGTGCAAAAATATGGAAATAGCCATAACTTTTCAAAATATGAATTAAAGGGGCACAGGTTTATATTGTATGGAGCATTCTGACAAACTTGAAAAGATATTTTAATGAGTGTGCAGGATTATGAGCAGACAAAAATTATAGAAGGACAGACGGTAGAACAGACAAGGAGAAACCAATATATCCTGCAAACTTGGTTGCAGTGGATATAAAAACTTACATTCATTTCAGGATAGCCCAATGCCACACAAAAATTTGCAAACCAATTAGTGAGAACAGCCAAGCTAACTGCCGCTGATCTGGACTGCTGGTCAAATAACTCTGCCACTATAAACCATGGTATAGACCCTAAAAATGAAACATACAGCAATTTAAAATCTTAGGGGTATTTGAAACTTACTCATTATTTGTACTATGCACATGATTCTATAAATTTGGGTAATTCATACATGACATTTTTCACCTACCGCTAACATGCCAATTTTTCATTTTGCACAAAGTGTCTGTATTTCTATGCTTTATATACCTGATGAAGAAAGTGGGAAAACAAATTACTGGATATTTTTCCTAGCTTGATCTGTGATAGGTAATGTACTGGAAATAAATTGTTATTTGATCAGATGTGTACTTCGTATAAATAACTAAAAATACTTTATATAGTAATCTATTGTTGTCATTTCCAAGAACAAGAGGCTTTCAAGAGCTTGTATCGCTCACCTGGACCATGGCTGACATAGATAAAAGGCATTTCCAATAGGATAAACAAAACATAAAATTTAGTAGAATACCTTTTTTTTCCTTAAATTACAGTATTCTTGTTTGGTTTCCATGGCAACCCAAAGATCCACCATCCATTACAACCCATAACAGAACACTATTCAAAAAAATTTGGGCAGGGGTTCCCCTTATAATCAAGGTAATACATATTGCTGAAATTAAAACATTCAGACCACAATTCAAATAAAAATTCACAAATTTGGGCAGAGGTTCCACTTAAAATCAATAAGGCCAATGTAAAAACTATGTTCCAGGTGGTGGCCATCTTGGATGAGGTACAGACCTGCCAGATGCATTTTTTGGATGGGACCACCTAAGCACCATTGTGGAACCATTGTGGCTTAGTTTGGTTCTAATTTGACTAGTAGTTTCTGAGAAGAGGATCTATGAATATATATTCCATAGGGTCCAATGTTAAAACTATGTTCCCGCTGGCGGCCATCTTGGATGAGGTATGGACCTGCCAGATACCTTTTTAGGAAGGGACCATGTAAGGGCGATTGTGACTAAGTTTGGTTATAATTGGACTGGTAGTTTCTGAGAAGATCTTTGAAAGTCTTTTCCATAGGGTCCAATGTCAAAACTATGTTCCACTGGCAGCCATCTTGGATGAGGTACAGACCTGCCGGATATCTTTTTTGGAAGGGACCATCTAAGGACCATTGTGACTATGTTTGGTTATAATTGGACTGGTAGTTTCTGAGAAGAAGATCTTTGAATGTCTTTCCCATAGGGTCCAATGTTAAAACTATGTTCCTCGCTGGCGGCCATTTTGGATGAGGTATGGACGTGGCGGATACCTTTTTTGGAAGGGACCATCTAAGGACCATTGTGACTAAGTTTGTTTATAATTGGACAGGTAGTTTCTGAGAAGAAGCTCTTTGAATGTCTTTCCCATAGGGTCCAATGTTAAAACTATGTTCCCCGCTGGCGGCCATCTTGGATGAGGTACAGACCTGCCAGATATCTTTTTTGGAAGGGACCATCTAAGGACCATTGTGACTATGTTTGGTTATAATTGGACGAGGAGTTTCTGAGAAGAAGATCTTTGAATGTCTTTCCTATAGGGGCCAATATTAAAACTATGTTCCCCGCTGTCGGCCATCTTGGATTAGGTACGGACCTGCCGGTTACTTTTTAAAAGGGGACCACCCAAGGACTATTGTGACCAAGTTTGGTTTCAATTGGCCCAGTGGTTTCAGAGGAGAAGATCTCTGAATGAAAAGTTTACGACAGACGGACAGACGACGGACGGACGACGGACGCCAAGTGATGGCAAAAGCTCACCCTGGCATAGCCAGGTGAGCTAAAAAAAGGAGTACATCAACAGAATTTATTTTTTCCATACAAACAACATAGGTAGTTCTATATTTATTGCACATTTTACACCATTACTCCCTTACTTATATGTAAATTACCTGGTCCTGTGGCAAAGAAAATAATGTATACTACAACTGCAATTATACACACATAAGACAACCATTGGTAGTGGGACTGAAAATAAAAAGATTGGTATGAAAATCAAGTTTAAATGAGAAAAAATAGTAACGGTGCATAACATGATACCCCGCCATGTTTCACAAAATTTCTTAGTTTCAAGGGGCATAACTCAAGAATCCCTTGGACCTCTGAACCCATAATCGAACTTGACCTGAGTTTTGTTCTAAACAACTTGCATTCCAAGTTTGAAGATATTGTGTTATTTCATTCACAAGTTATCAGTCGCAAAATTTCTAAGTTTCATGGGGCATAACTCCAGGACCCCTTGAATCTCTGAACACAAAATCGAACTTGACCCCAGTTTTGTGGTAAACAACTTGCATACCAAGTTCGATGACCCTATGTTACCTTGTTCACAAGTTATCTGTTGGAAACCTTCGGAGGACGGACGGACAGACCGACGGACAGACACACGGACGCACAGACACATGGATGGACGGACACATGGATGGACGGATTGACGGACACACGACTGAGTGTATCACATAATACCTTGCCACTACATGTGGTGGGGTATAAAAATAATTAGAGGACATCTTAAACCAGTATGAGGAATGATTTTTTTACCTGCTGTGTATATCTTTCTTTATTGTTTATAGATTAATACATGATAAAGAACTTAAATATAAGTGCTTTTCTATAGTGTGTGCATTTATGAGTGTATGTCGAGTGACACATAATGGCCTTATCAAACTAATTTTTTTATCCATATGTTTTTGATTTTCATGTGTTAAACAGGATTTACAAATAGAATAAGGTGAGGCTATGAAATTAGTATCAAATTTTTCACATTTTATCGTACGATTCACAAGCAAAATATTCTACCCACAATCCCCAATTTTATTTTCATTGCAGACTTCAGTACCACATGAAACATTCACATTAGATGGTCGATTTTCTTTCTATGCGAATGTAAACTTGGATTTTCAATCTCATGTCAGAAAAGCCTTATTCAATCGTATCAAGCTTATTTTGTTTAAAGGGCCAGGATTGTTAAGATAAAACCTTCTTTACTTGAAAAGCAGTACACTATCATACTTTCACATGTTGGCATTTTCTTTTTTTTGGAATTTCCAAATGTTATTCTGTCCACCTGTTTATAGTGCTCAAATCTCATGATTTTATAATGCCAAGTTTTTTTTCTTGCATTTGACTCCATGTGTGGTCTGCACTGGTTTATTTGTTGTGATTGTCTTCTGTTGGCCTTTTTGTAGGGCAACGATTGTTAGAAAACATTGCCAATTATTAATTATGTTTGTTGACGATCCCGCATTCATGGCAAAAAATTACAAGGATGTTTGACAATGAATTCCACTCAAACTTTTGCTAAGGCCGTCTTGAACTTACTATAAGGTATTAGCAGAGCTCATTGTTCCAGACATCATGGTGACTCAAGATGAAAGAGCAGGTTGTACCATTGCATGGTTTTACCATGAATAAGTATAGACTTTATCTCATGTACATATACTCCATATCCTTTCACTGTTTATTTAATTGACAAGTCATTTTGCCTTTTTTTGAGATCAGGTCTTTTAAAGTTTTCATCATTAATGAAGTGATTTTGCTTGCAGCATGCGCTCTGTTGTCTTGACCCTTATTCAATTCTGCTTGTTGTAGATTTAAAGGAGGCCCTGATGTAGTTTATATCAAGGATTTCTTGAAAGCTAATTTTAATTGATTAATATGAAAAAGAAAGGAAATGGGGTAAATGTCAAGGAGACAACATCCCATCTCCAGGTTAAAACTACCCAAAATAAAGCATAAAGGGGTCACTGTTCTATCTTCAACACAGTGAGGAACCTCACACCATATAGCAAGCCCTAAATTGCCCCAAAAGGTAAAAAAGTGAATAAATCAATGGAAACAAACCACATCCAATAACCCGAATATCAAGAAACTAAAATTTTATAAGAAGACAAGGACAAGCCAAAAACCAACATTTTCCTGACTTGGGACAGGCGCAAAAATTGTGGTGGGGTTCAACTCGTTTTCTTGGATCCAAACCCTCCCCCTATGTGTGGTGAATGGCTAAAAATAAATACACAAAAAGACTAGAAAACTTAATTAAGCACTAAAGACTAAATGAAATAGTAAAAATAAATATATAGGTCCATGTGCTTTTAATGGAGATACAAGACATTAAAAATTTTGGTGGGAAATGAATTTCTCTGGATTTTCCCTAAGTTTAACAAAGGGGATTTTTTTGTTTTTGTTTAAAAGCTCAGAGGTTATATCAAGAATTTTCAGAAAATTTGTCAGGTGTCCTAATTTGACCAATAGAAGACATTCATGAAACACTTGTGTCGCCTGCACTGGTGAAGGGCCATTTTTGACTCAGTTAACCTAAAAAAAATTGTAAAATTAAAACTTTAACTTAAGTATTAGGTGTATGTCTAGATCAGAAGAAACATATCCTGCAAATTTGTTATGAATATGAATCATAGTTTTGAAGGTCTTGCAGATTAACAAACCAAATTAACAACTGAGCTATTTTTCCTCAGTGAACCTCTAAAATCAGTAAAATCGAAATTTAAAGTATCAGGTACATTTTGTATACAATTAGATCAGGGGAAAAATATGCTGAAAGTTTGGTTGGAATATGGCTTACAGTTCTGAAAGATTTCCAGTTTAACAAATTGAATAAACAAGTGATGACCCAAAAAGATGTCTCGCCCGTCCCTGCTGGCCTCTAAATTGATGTGAAATCTAAGTGAACTAATCGGAAAAGTGGACATGCTCACTAGACCGTGAAATTGAGGTCAAGGACCAAGTCACCTGCCAGACTGACATGTACTACCCCAGACCAACCTGTATACCAAATATTATCAACCTACCACTTCTAGGTATTGAGATATGGACTTAAGCAGAACAAGATTGCTACGCGTAGCTATGTCCCCCGCCGCCGCAGAAAAGTCAATAAAGTCCCATTTCTCATGTAAAATTTTGAGAATCAAAATGGCGGCAGGATATGATCAACTGCATTAGGTGGCAAATAGCTAAGCAAAATTTCAGCAAAATCCCTTAACTGGAGTAAAACGAGATGTGTCCAGAAAGTCTCCCTATGTTGTAGTATGCATTAAGTCGATAAAGTCCAATAACTCCCTTATAATTTGTTGAATCAAAATGGCGATGTGATATGATCTATTACATATAAC
>MJUU01018448.1:55370-75760 GCA_002080025.1 Modiolus philippinarum | reverse complement strand
CTGAAATTTTGCTAAAAGTTAAATCAGACAACCAATGTGATTGGGAAACTGCACTAAGCTGGGCTTTAATGGCCAAGAATGCGTTGGACAATGTTCATGGATATAGTTCATATCAGTTGGTGTATGGCAGAAACCCTAATCTCCCTAGTGTATTGACAAGTAAACCCCCTGCCTTAGAAGGCACAACAATGAGTGCTGTTGTAGGAGGACATATTGAAGCACTATACTCAGCTCGATCAGCTTTCACCAAGAGCGAGTGCTCAGAGAGGATCAGGAGAGCTTTGAGAAAACAAACACGGCCGGTTGGCATACAATATCAAACTGGAGACAAGGTTTATTACAAGAGAAACAAGAGTAATGAATGGAAAGGCCCGGGTGTAGTTATCGGTCAAGATGGAGCAGTTATTTTTATTAGACATGGAGGAATACTTGTTAGAGTTCATCAATGTAGACTAAATAAAGGGCTACGCTGAGCGCAGCATGAAACGACCGCAGCATGTCGTCCACTGAAATCTGAAAAAGTGTAATTTAAAGCGAGTATGGACAAACGAAAGAGCTTGACACAATAATTAGAAGGACGCAATAAGGAGATTGACCCAGAAATTAGCTGGACACAAACTAGGGAAAATAAAAATTAGCCCTTATGACTCCTTATGATTCCTCTTTGACCCTTTATAGCACAGAAACGGTAAGAGCTACGCCCAATCCATTGACATACTGCTGAAAGCTTATATCAAGAGGAATCCAAAGAAAAAAGACCATCAAAATGCGATGAAAAATAAAAATTTTAGGTAATCTGCAAATTTGCAGTTTTGGCCCCTGTGAACCCTCATAGCTCGGAAACGGTAAGAGCTATGCCAAATCCATTGACATACTTCTGAAAGCTTACATCAAGAGGAATCCAAAGAAAAAAATCCCATCCAAATCCCATGAAAAATAAAAATTTAAGGTTATCTGTAAATTTTTGATTTTGACCCCCTTTGGCCCCTCATAGCTGGGTAAGGAAACAAGTTACCAAAAATCTAATAGTAGAGCGCTATGTAAATTTTTCATAAGGAATCCTTTGAAAAAAATTGCATCAAAATCGGACTAAAAATAAAAAAATTAAATTTTTGAAATTCGCCCCTTTTGGGCCCCATTTATCTCGTGAACGGTACATGCCACGTGAAATCCGTTGGCATACTCCAGATTGGAAATTTTCTAAGGAGTTTACTGAAAGAAACCCCATCAAAATCCAACAAATAATAAAGATTCTACAGTCAAATATGTGAAAACACCTAATTTAACCCCTTTTGGCCCCTTTTTTTAAAACGGGTGAAGCCACAATGACCAAAACTTACCCAAGCATTCCTTTTGTGCCAAGGAACATTGTGTAAAAATTTCACAAGGATTGATCATCTGGAACTTAAGTTATTGGCCTAAAACAAAAGTGTCTACAGACGACGACAACGACAACGACGACAACGACGACGACGACGACGACAGCACCATACCATTATACGACCACAAAAATTTTTGCGGTCGTATAAAAAGACTTCACATGTAGATGATAAAACTGTCAAAGTTTCCAATGACATGAATGACAACAAAGACAAAGTATCAACAGATGTAATCTCAAATAGTAAACATGACATATGATAGTGATTCAGACACTGAACCAATGAACAATCAAGATAATGATAGCCAAATTAACAATGAAGAGGCAAATGGAAATGTTGGTGCGGAACTTGAACGGTTTCAAGTTCAAGATGTTAAAGTAGGTCAAACATTAAGATATCTTAATGTGGAAAATGGAGAACATTGTGTTGCTGAAGTCGTTGGTCGTGCAGGCAAAACAACAGGTAATAACAAGCACTGGTTTAATCTGAAGTATATGGAACCTGATAGTCTGAAAGGAGCAGAAATTTCTGTTGATTTGAGCAAAGTAGAACAGCTTGAAAACATAAAATGACAATTTAAAATCAAATCTTGATAATGAGACGGCCTTAATTTTGGAAAATATTTCATTTAAGGATGCGAAACTTAAAGAGCTCGATTCATGGAAGAAAAATGGCGTATATGTGGAACGAAAAAACCTTGGCCAGAAATGCATTTCGACCAGATGGATATGTAACCTTAAGGATACCCCAGATGGTACTATACACAAGGCAAGATTGGTTGCAAGGGGGTTTGAGGAAATTAACAAAGAATATCTGCCCAAAGATTCACCTACTTGTGGGTCTGACTCTCTTAGACTCTCTTAGACTTGTGCTGGCAGTCTTGGCTCAAAGACAGTGGCAAACACACACAATGGACATAAAGACTGCATTTTTGCAGGGGGCCCAAATAGAAAGAGAAATTTTTGTAAAACCACCATCCGAAGCTAACTGTAAAGATGTTGTTTGTCAGATGCTCTCTCGGTTGGTACAGTACTTGAACATGTAATGTACATGTGTCAAAAGCTGACCCAGCTGTATTTTTTTTTTGGCAAAATAAGACGGGATCAGTAGATGGGGTGCTTGCTTGTCATGTGGATGGCTTCTTGTGGGGCGGAACTCAAGAATTTGAGAAAGAAGTAATCAACCAAATTCGTTCAATCTTTCATGTTGGAAAAGAGGATCTAGAAGAGAATGGCTCGTTTCCTTTTGTAGGAATTGAACTTTCAAAGTATGGTAGGAATATTATCTTACAACAGAAGTCGTATCTCAACAACATGCAGTCAATTTCTATTGAGAAAAGAAGACAAGCTGATAAATTAGCACCAATTAATAAGAATGAGAAGGAACAACTTCAGTCAAAAATTGGACAAATATTGTGGATGGCAAGACAATCTCGCCCAGATGTGATATTTGAAGCATCGAATCTAGCATCTAGTTTGAAGACTGCCACTGTACAAACATTAATTGATGCCAACAAAGTAATTAAAAACTTAAAGTCAGAATATGTGTCACTGAAATTTCAAAATTTAGGACCAAATGACTGTGTTAAACTTTTGGTGTTTAGCGACTCCTCTCTAGGAAATTTGCCTGATGGTGGGACACAAGGTGGACACTTTATTGCACTTGTAGGGGAAAACTGTATAATTTCACCATTGACATGGGCATCAAAAAGAACAAGAAGAATAGTGCGTAGTATGCTGGCAGCTGAAACACTTGCAATGGTAGATGGCATTGATAATGCAATTTATCTGGCATCTTTATACTCTGAACTTATGAATGGAAAAGCAAATCCTACCAGCCTACCGATTATTTGCATCACTGACTGCCACTCTTTGCTTGATGCTATTAGGTCCACCAAACAAACCAATGAAAAACGGTTGAGACTTGAAATAAGTGGAATCAAGGAACTGATCAACAACTGCCAGATTGAGGCCATTAAATGGATTGAAACAAAAAGCCAGCTTGCAGATTGCTTAACTAAAAGGGGAGCCTCACCCTTGAACCTGCTTAAAGCACTTGAGACAGGTGCTTGGCGGGATCAGTGCCTGAAAATGTAAACAAATTAAAGGGAACTGTGTAGATATGTAAAAGGCATGCACTAAATATCTGTATATAATGATTGACACAACTTTACAAAGGCATGCTCGGAATATCTGTATATATTGATTGACACAACTTAATGTTTTAAAAGAAAGAAGGGGAATTTGTTAAGTTCCTACTATTTGACAATCTTGGTCATTGCGGTCCGGGCGTGTTTATACTAATGTATCTAGTTATTAGTTGGATCTGGAGGAACTCTTGTGTGTGAAGGAAGGAAGAAGATTGGCGGGCTCGCATGAGAGAGCGCTCTACAGTTCAACAGACTTCAGTTGGTCATTGCACACTGTTTACTGGTGAGTTTCAATAATTTTACACTATTACTACCTCACTTACTTGATATTCTAATCCAATAGTTAAAACCAAGGATCCTATAAACATTCCTCCTAAACCAATTAGATGTAATGTACGTCTTCCAGCCCGGTCCATAATCAGGGCCGATACAAATGTCATAGCAACATTAACGCCTCCTACACCTACTGTTGCATATTGGGAATTTTCTTTAGAAAGTCCTGCACCTTCAAATATTTCTGTAGAATAATATATCACCTAGAAAAAAGAGGTTTTAAGAGTTTTGTCATTTATTAGCTATTTAGTAGAAATATGAACTTGACAAATAATATTTTGAAGTCCTGTAATGTAATTTGCCATCACGAAGTAAATTGATATTCGCCTTGAAAATTCCATATTGTGCCTTCAAAATTTCATTTAATTTAATCTGTGAAGCTACTGAAGATCACTCTGATAAATTTCCTGAAGATGATATTTCAATTTTATAATGGTAAAAGGGGTTTATTTCTTGGGATTCTTCTTACTTGATATATGAAACAGTTTTCAAGAATTTAGCAATTCACAACATTTTCCCGTAAGGTACAATGTTAAACTAAGATCTGCAGTGGCAGCCATCTTGGATAAATGACTAAAATCATATATTTTATTACTTTAAACATATTTATTGATATCGAATAAATCACATATAATAACAAAACATCAAATACAGTATGAGATTTGGAAACAAGATCTCGGCTCTTATATTAATCCATTTCCCGAGGCAAAAAAAAAATCAATTACAATAATATACAACAAATAAGCATGCAAGGAGTAAAAGTACAAAAATATTTAAATTTGCAATGTATGTGTATATATTAAACAATTTTCACATAATAAATACAAAACATATTAGAAGATATAATAGTACAATTAAAGGGGTTAACATTAGGATTATATGGTCTCGTTATGTACATTAAGGTTGATATGAGTGAAAAGAAAGATTGTTATGTACATTAAGGTTGATATTAGTGAAAAGAAAGATTTTAGGTAAAAATGGAAGATGGGGAAGTGCAAAATTGTGTGTAAGGGATAGGGTAAACTAATGTGGAAAGGGTAGTGTACAGCTATGATGTTCTGTTGGAAAAATGATTGCTGTTAACTATGTAGTTTTGTACTGATTTAAATATAATTTCGTTCTGTTGATATGTTAAATTTTCGGATCCAAATAACAAGATTTTGAACGAGGTTCTACCACAGACATTCGATAAATATCTTTCGCGACAAGTTGTGTATTTTGGGCATTTAAGTAAATAGTGTTCAGGTGATTCAACGTTTCCACATTCACAATTGGGAGACTGTACAAGATTTTTGTTATACAAATGTTGGTTTAAAGAGCTACAACCCATTCTTAATCTGGAATGTTGAATTTGACCAAATCTAGATCCAGAGTAGTAATAAGACGGTTTTTTACTATTTTTATTTTTAAGTTGGTGTTTAAAACTGTTAATTGTTGGGCTTGATTGTAAATTTAGTGGCAAAGAATTCCATATTTTAATTGTTGACGGCAAGAAGTAGTTTGAATACAACACGGTTCTTGTACGAAGGGGCTGAAAATCCGAAGCATTTCGAGTATTATATCTGTGGATGTTTTGAAAGCATCAGGTAACAGTTCGTTCAGGTAAGTTGGGGAAATATCATTTACCATTTTTTAAAGATATGTTAGTTTATGAGTTGACCGTCTGTCTGCTAATTTTTCCCAACCCGTTTCTTTATATAGAGAACTAATCGAAGTAAGACGAGTAGCGCCAGTAACAATTCTTGCGGCTTCTATTTGAACACTCTTTTTTTTTTAATTAACATTATTGTAGAATTATCCCAAACTACATCGGCATATTCAACCATTGGTCGCACGTACGAAAAATAGAGTTGTTCTAGATTTTTACGATTAAGGATAAATTTAAATTTTCTTAAAATATTAAGACGTTTGAAAGCTTTTTTAACCATCAGGTCGATATGTTTATGCCAACTTCCGTCGTTGGACAACAAGACACCGAGATGTTTGTGTTCTTCAATGGTATTTAATGGATCTCCGTTCATGTATAAGGTAGGTTGAGCTGGCCTGTTACATTTCCTAGAAATTGACATTGTTTCAGTTTTTCTTGTGTTGAAATTCACTAGCCACTTCTTAGACCAGTTACTTATTTTATCAAGATCACTATTTAGTATACAGGCGGTATTAACGAGATTGTCAACTATAATATAGAGACTAGTGTCGTCAGCAAACAGTTTTATTGTAGAATTTATTTCAGATACAATGTCATTTATATATATTAGAAAAAACAGTGGTCCAAGAATGGATCCCTTTGGAACACCTGCCTTTTTTTCTTTCCAATCAGAAATAGAATTACAGATAACAACTCGTTGCTTTCTAATGCCTTATCCAATCTAGCAATTTACCTTTAATACCAATTTATTTTAATTTAAATATCAAACCGTCGTGCCAAACTCTATCGAAGGCTTTGCTTATGTCGCAAAATATATTTCATTGATGACTATCATGTCAACATTCCTAGTTAATATCAACTTGATGTAGGAAATGGTTGTCAAGCTTTTACAATTTACATTTTTCAATAGGGTCCTATATTAAATTATGTTCCATGGCAGCAGCTATCTTGGATGAGATGCGAACTTTAAGACATATGTAGAAAATGTGGTTTGTAATAAGATTAAAACTTTTGCTATTCAAAACTGACCTCTATCTCAAAGCGTTTTTGAAAAATAAGACAAAATGTAAAAAAATTTGAAAATATGACCAATAAAGGGCAAATTTTTTATATGTGTGAAGGTTTTTGAGTTATTTACATAAAAAAACAGCAATTTATCCATTTGTTCTATGTTTAGAATCAGTGGCCATGTTGTTTAATCGAACACAATTTTGAAACTGCATACTCTAGTGATGATACAGGGCAAGCTTGTTTACAAGTGGCCCAGCAGTTTCAGAGGAGAAGATTTTTGAAAATGTTGATGGACGGACGGACAATGGACGACGGTTGCAAGGTGATGGTAAAAGCTCGCATGGGCTTTGAGGCCAGGTGAGCTAAAAAAAAAGACAAATATTACACATGTAGGTATTTCCTGTGCAACTATGAAACTAGTGGCCCAGAGACTGAGCCTGTATCACTCACTTGGCAAAATGCTTCTACACAATGCATGACTAAAAATGATGTTTTCTTACCAATGGGGTCAAATGTTTAGCTAATGTTCTTCATTAGCACCTGTCTTTTTGTCTGATCCTATTGAAATGAATAACCTTCTATACATTTAGTTAAATTTACTTGATTAGTTTTAGAGATGATGATTATAAGGATGGTAATCTCATTCCTGGCTCTAATGTTAAACCATGTTCTGCACTGGAGGCCATCTTTTTTGTCGGATCCAAATTAAATGAGAAATTTCTGTAAAATACCTTCCATACATCCTTACTGTAAATATTGGTTGAATTTGCTTCAGTAGCTTCAGAGGAGATAGCAAATATATGCTTTTCCCATAGGTCCAATGTTTTAAAACTATATTCTGTGCTGGCAGCCATGGTTTTAAGCGTATCGAAAAATTTCAGTAATCTAAGTAAAGGTTCTTCTATACATCATTCCTGAAAAGTTTGATTCAATTTGCTTCAGTAGCTTCAGAGTAGATACCAAATATATACTTTTCCCATAGGGTCCCATGTTAAACTATGTTCCGCACTGGCAGCCATGTTTTTAAGCAGATCGGAAAAATTTCTAATATCTAGGTAAAGGACCTTCCATACATCATTCCTGTAAAGTTTTATTGAATTTGCTGTAGTAGCTTCAGAGGAGATAGCAAATATATGCTTTTCCTATAGGGTCCCATCTTAAACTATGTTCTGCACTGGCAGACATGTTTTTTGACGGAAAAAATTTCGGTAATCTAAGTAAAAGACCTTCCATACATCATTCCTCTAAACTTTGGTTCAATTTGTTTCAGTAGCTTCAGAGGAGTTAGTCAATATATGTTTTTTCCCATAGGGACCAATGTTAAACTATGCCCTGCGCTGGCGGCCATGTTTTTTTTTGTGGATCAAAAAAATTTCGGCAAAGTATGTAAAGGACCTTCCATACATCATTCCTGTAAAGTTTGGTTCAATTTGCTTCAGTAGCTTCAGAGGAGATAGCAAATATATGCTTTTCCCATAGGGTCCCATGTTAAACTATGTTCTGCGCTGGCGGCCATGTTTTTTGGCAGATCGGAAAAGTTTCGGCAATCTATGTAAAGAACCTTCCATACATCATTCCTGTTAAGTTTGGTTCAATTTGCTTCACTATCTTTAGAGGAGATAGCAAATATATGCTTTTCCCATAGGGTCCCATCTTAAACTATGTTCTGCGCTTGCGGCCATGTTTTTTGGCAGATCGGAAAAATTTCGACAATCTAAGTAAAGGACCTTCCATACATCATTCCTCTTAACTTTGATTAAATTTGTTTCAGTAGCTTCAGAGGAGTAAGTCAATATATGCCTTTTCCCATAGGGACCAATGTTAAACTATGCCCTGCGCTGGCAGCCATGTTTTTTCACGGATCAAAAAAATTTCAGCAAACTAAGTAAAGGACCTTCCATACATCATTCCTGTAAAGTTTGGTTCAAAGTGCTTCAGTAGCTTCAGAGGAGATAGCAAATATATGCTTTTCCTATAGGGTCCCATGTTAAACTATGTTCTGTGCTGGCGGCCATGTTTTTTGGCAGATCAGAAAAATTTCGACAATCTAAGTAAAGGAATTTTCATACATCATTCTTGTAAAGTTTGGTTCAATTTGCTTCACTCATTTTAGAGGAGATAGCAAATATATGCTTTTCCCATAGGGTCCCATGATAAACTATGTTCTGCGCTGGGGGCCATGTTTTTTGGCGGATCTAAAAAATTTCCGCAATCTAAGTAAAGGACCTTCCATACATCATTCCTATTAAGTTTGGCTCAGTTTTGTTCAGTTGTTTCAGAAGAGATAGCCTAAATAAGCATTTTCCCATAGGGTCCCAAGTTAAACTGGCAGCCATGTTTTTTGGCGGATCAAAAAAATTTCAGCAATCTTTGTGAAGGACCTAACATTCATCATTCCTGTAAATTTTGGTTAAAATTGGTCCAGTGGTTTCAGAGGAGATAGCAAAAATGTGAAAAGTTTATGGACGACGACGATGGACGACAGATGCCAAGTGATGGCAAAAGCTCATATGGCCTTTGGCCAGATGAGCTAAAAATTTGAAATCTAAAACAGATATATACAATCATTGATGATGATTTACAAGTTATCTGAAATTGGTAAGCTGATGTACTTTAACACAGGAATATCATTAACAAATCAGGTTAGATAACTCTCCCAACAAAAATCTGTGTTTTTTGGTTGAATTGGTTTTTTGCTATGAAATAATATAATCAAAGGGTTGATATAGGTAAATTAACTTGAGAATGTAGATGTTATTTCTGCCAAATGTTTTCTCATTTAATATTTGGATATTAAAAATTCCAGATTTTTAAACATTTCAAATTTTCAATTTTCAACCACAATTTCAGATGGTTAAGCTGGGAACTCACTAAAACCCATCTAGCTCATGAAAGATTGCTAGTTAACATAACTGCAGTGCAAGTTTTATTATGATTCAAGATTTTTAGGATTTACTGTTTTATACTTTTGGCATGTGGTCTTTCAATTTTGAGTAGATTTGCATTCCTTTGGCTAGTAATTTTCAGTTTTACAATTGTGATTGTGCTGACATCTTTTGTTTATTGATATATCTATGAAACATCATCCAGCTTACCAGAATATGAAGCCTGTGCTTTATATTATACCGTATATCAGGAATTTTTTGCGTGTGTTTAATTTTCGCTATATCGGGGTTGACAATCAAGGACCAAAATTAGTCTCCTGGAAAATTTCACCTCCCATTCAAATGCATTATATAAAACAGTAAAACAGAAAGTTTTATTGTCCCTTGTCTATGACCTTAACGGTCCACCTATTCCTATTGTGCAACCAATCTAGCAATTTCATTACTCTGTTGATGTGATAAAACTCACCTCTACCTATACCTTTAGACCAACATATATTGCAAAAATTTTTTGGAGACTTGCTATTGTTAACTAACAATACTATCGTATTTCAATCTGTAATGCCCTAGGGAGGTTTTACCTTGATATGAACTATATAAAACCTCCCCAGGCCATTACAGATTGATATACAATAGTATTGTTAGACAATTCAAAAGAACCATCATTGTTTAGATTAGTAATCCGTATTACATGGGGTAAAATATGGATTTTTCAAAATGGCTACTGACAATTTTCACATTCATGGAATAAACAACAATTCACATATTTCAGTATAATTTTACCGACTCAAGTTATAAATCAATTTATTTATTTACTGGAAACAGGCAACATTTTTACAGATTTTTAGTCTACATCCATCACAAGTTTCTTACTATTATGTAGTTTTCCAATTAATGACCCGCGTTATGAAAGAACTTCTGTCATTTTGTGAAGAAAAATACCAGTGCTAGCAAAGATTAAGCAAGAAGTTCACCTTGAATCAAATTTCAGCTATTCCAGGACCCTTTACCAAATATAAACGTTTTCATTAATCACACACACGTATAAGCTATGACGAAACCACAATCGCATTTGCATGATCTTGTGTAAAAATATTGCAAAGCAATTTATTTACAACTTTCAGTACAAATGTGCTTACATTTTATTGTAGAGATACAATCCCATTAACTGTCTCTTCCGTTTGAAAATACACTGTCTGTTGAATGAGAAACACCAAGCAAGAGGGTGTTGAAATGTAAATTAGAGACAAAAATGAGGTGGCAAAAGCCTTTTTCCTGGTTATACTAAATAGCGAGTGGTCTACACTGAATTTGTTTAACATAATAAATATAAAATACCGAAGTTACTGTAAATTTAGACATGATGTCCAAAAATGAAACCAACATGCTCCCTTTGAAACAAATTACACTGAAAACGACATTGACTAAATGATGCACATTTTACAGATGAATAATATTGCTTTACATTATTTCATTTTATATGAAATAAAGAAGAGTAAAACTGGTCAATGGTTGAAGTATATGATAAATAGTTTATGATATGGTATTTTTAATATCATATCCCATATCATCCCTCGACCCATATCAGCCCTCTTTTGACCTTGATACTTACAGCATTTATACCTCCCCATTGTTGTGATAACTGCATCACTAAACCAATAATTAATGGTGTAAATAGTTCTTTGTGATGAAATAAATCTGTTATACTGAACTAAAAATAGAGATAAAACAATATTACAAAAAATATTTATCATTAAGACAAAAACTGTAAACGTTGTTTTTTCGCAGTGTACTTATTTTCACTAATTTTGCAGTTGAGAAAAGACTGTGAATATTAGTACCCAGAAATGACTCAGAAACAATGAAACTGTACTAGTATTTTTAAGACATTGCCAAAATCCGCGAAAATTGATACCTGTGAATATGTCCCAGGTCAAGAAAACACGAAAATAAGCAACAACGAAAATTAATATTTTAACAGTTTGGGAATAATAGTTTATAATTCAGTTTAACATTTGTCTTTTTATTAACCCTTTTGCGGCACGTGTATCCTTGAGGATACACAATGCGCAGGGTGAATGTATCCTTGAGGATACATGGTGCACAGGGCGAATGTATCCTTGAGGATACATAAAACTGGTACAGGTACAACTCATGTTTGACGATTAATTACAAATCACCTGTTGATCTTAATGGCATAAACAGAAAATATTTGTGTAGTCCATGTCAAGTAATGTTGAAATTCTAATTTTGTGACTTGGAAATCACGAAATACTAAAATTGGAACCAGAAATGTACCTTTGAAAGTCATGTGGTCAAACAAAATGGTGGAGAAGGATGCACATATAATACCAGGTCCCATTAAAATGTCAATATTGCTGTTTGTCCTATAATTTTGCATTAAAAAGCGTAAATTTTATAATCCAAATGGTATGCATTTTATGTTTGCTTTATTTTTTCTGGGATGATTAACGGTGAACCGTGGAATCTTAATAAATCTGCACGTAAGTCTCGTCTTGACACCGTTTTTCGTTAGTTAAAAATGTCGTCTGATTCTTCTGACAAAGAATTCGAGGGATTTACTCTTGCGGATTTGCAAAATGCACAAGGGGAAGCTTTGGCAGCGGAGGACCGTCTCAGACAAATCTCAAATGCTCAAGGAATTGGTGACGACAGTGAGCCAGATTTTGATGACTTGTCACATGTTGTTTCAGAGGATGAACAGGTTGGTCCCGGCAGGGACAATATTGATGGATGGAGAGCTCAATTTAATATCCAAAACAGAGGTCTTCCACATATTTTTATCCCAAGGGCCTACACAGATCCTTCTGTTGTTATGTCAGCCGATAAGGAGCCTGTAGATTTTTGGAATCTCTTTATTGATGATCAGTGTTTAGAAAACATTATTTACCAAACCCAAAACTATGCAGATAAGCAAATTACTACCAGACCAAATGAAAATAAAATGCCATGGCAAAAACCTACTTTCCATGAGAGCGTTTCTTGGGCTTACTTACTTAACGGGCATAAATCGCAAACCGACAACTAAACTTGATTGGTCAACAGATACCTACATGTCATCACCAGTGTTTGCAAAAACAATGCCAAGAGACAGATATACTCAAATTTTAAGGTATCTTCATTTTAGTGATGTACACAATGGCCCCGTCATGGTGACCGGCTCTTTATGATCCATTATATAAAATAAAGCCTGTAGTCAACCACTTAAATGGGAAATTTGGTTCATATTATATCCAAAAAAGGAATGTCACAATTGATGAGTGTATGGTTCCTTATAAAGGCTGTACAGAGTTGAAACTATATGCCAAACAAACCCCACAAATGAGGTGTTAAAGTGTGAATGTTGGCAGAGTCTCACACTAGTTATATCCAGTATATAGATGTGTAACCCGGGAGAAGTGCTCGCACAGAAGGTAACTTGGCCACTTCGGTAGAAAAAAACTGTATCATAAATGGACAGTTAGCAGGTCAAGGGTATCATGTCTATACAGATTATTTTTTTACGTCGCCTGACCTGTTGAACGACATTTGGGATAATTTAGGAACAGCTGCATGTGGCACTGTAAGAATTAATCGTCGCGGTCTAACAAGGGACATTATGTCAAAACGCCCAACAAATACAGTAGAACTTCGATGGCTCCAACTGCAATAACTCGAACACCATGGATACCTCGAAACATTTTTGTGGTCCCTTTGTTCAAGTTTAAACATAGTATGATATCTTGAATACCCCTCTAGCTCGAACTGTTTCCATCAGTCCCCTAGGTGTTCGAGCCATCGAAGTTCGACTGTACAAGTGTCAAAGGAGATATGCAATTTCGACAAAAAGGTCCTTTGTTGGCTGTTGTATGGAAAGATAAAAAGCCTGTGCCTGTCCTCTCAACAATACATGATCAAAGTACACAGTTAGCACAATGTCTTGTAAATATTGATGGTCAGTTTATACATCAGGAATTCCTTTGTCCTAAAGCAATAGTCCACTACACTGCTAATATGGAAGGTGTTGACAAGGCCGATCAATATATACAGTATTACTGTTACCATCAAAAAGCCCTCAAATGGCCAAAGAAAGTATTTTTCAGTCTGTTGGAAATGGTTGTCAGAACCACCCATCCAACATAACATTCTTACAGTTTTCATCTGCCCTTGTTAAGGGTTTGATTGGAGGGTATACTGCAGAAATTCGTAGGGGAAGGCCTACATTGGCTGTTGTCGAAGAGCATCTTGTGCTGCATCACTTGCCAGCTTCTTTTCATAACAAGGCAAGATGTCGCCTTTGTTACTTTAGGCAAAAGAATAGAGTACAAGACAATATAAAACAAACAAAATATGGATGCTTGGAATGTGGAAAACATCTCTGTTTGCCTGATTGTTTCAGTTGTTTTCATTCAGAAAGAAATTGTTACATGTAACTGAGATATAATTACTTTCGTTTTTTGAAGTTGATCCTTTTCGTGTTATTAATTGTTAATTTTAATTTGGACATTTTGTTTCCATTAAAATTTCAATTTGAACTGTTGACCATATAAAGACTGTGCTCATCAAAACTGAAGCAGATTGAATCTATTATTAGACAAAAGGAAATTGGACTTAAATTCTTCCTATATTTTCTATTGGTAAGTTAACAAAAGTTCTTTCCTATTGACAGTTACATTTTGCATGTAATTTTTGTTCTAGTTGTTTTTTTTTCTCTTTCTTGTTTCTCGACAGCAGTATTTCCTGAAAATTTACCTTCCAGTAGATGTAATATGTCTAAGTTTGATGTTTTAAAGTATATCACTATTTCATCCAAGTTACTTGGCCTAATGAATTTAAAAAAAAAAAGAGCTAAGTGGGGAAACAGATAAAAAAAAATTGTGATACAATAAAACTTGAAAAACATTTTTACCCTGGAAAGTTTTTTTTTATTAAGAAGAATGCTAAAAACAATACCCCCACTTTCCCCCATCTTTTAATTATTTTGTTTTTACAAAAATATGTTATGTTGAGCATGTGTTCATTTGTTGTTTTCATCTATGAATTGTAGATATTTCTTTAATCAAGCATCATTCCTGTAGAGATTACTGTGTCTGTCACCAAGGTATCAAACAGAACTGATTTATTTGCATGTAAAATGGTTACAAATAGGTTACAACTATAGCTAGTGGATAAGTTGTTTATATTTATACTGCATATCTCAGTAGAGCGACTTGTAGTTTTATGAAAAGAAATGATCTTATTTTCTTACAGTCAAGTACATGTTTGCAAAAAAAAAACTACTTCTAAAGTAACACTGATTCACAGGCACTGATTACAGTGACTGATTACTGTCCTTTGAATTGTTCTCCAGTTCTTGGAGGAGTTAAAATACATGTATTTTAGTTTTTTTCTTTTTGTTTTGATAATTTTTTTTTATGAAATGGAGATCAAGATTCTAATTAAAATATAATGAAAGTCTTAAAACTCACAACACTTTTTGTGATAGATATGATATTAGTTAATAGTATGTGGGCCTCTTTTGAAAAAGTCACATGTCCTGACAATCAATAAGAGTTGTCTTTCTTTCAGTTGTTTACAACTGTTACTTGGACACAACAAAATTGCATCACCTTTCTCGTCCCATGAAAAAAGGTGACTACTGGCCTCTGAAACAAATCATGATCACTTATGGCCTACGAGTTCTTATCCAAAATCTGGGTTTTTATTCCAAGGGTCATGAAGGGTGTGCTATGAAAGAGAATATAGATCACAGATCACGACATTCTCCGCACCATGGTGTGTCACAATTGGTTGTTCCTCTTCGAACTTGAACACCATTTGTTGAGTTTTATAGCAGATTCAAATCAGTAAATTTTTACGGGATGCAGCAAGGAGGTATAGATATTTCACAGCTGAATTTTTGACACAAAATACTGCGTATTCTCACAGTAAAAATGTTGTAAACCGAAGTGTTATTTTTCTGCCGGGAACCTGTCAAAGTAATTCTGGCCAGATAGCATGCGCGTGCACATTAATGCAGTCCCTAGAATCCCACAAAAAATATGAATTCCGTCACGAAAGTGTTAAACAAGATAAAAAGGTAAAGCAGGCCACAATTAAATGGGAAAGTGTGCAAAATTTACAAAATAAAAACAAACTTAAATGAACAAAAGAGAAACAGAGGTGAGTGTGCCCCATAATTTATTAAACAACCTTCAACACTATTCTTTTTTTTACCTAAATTTGCTTACACAAGCTTTTAATACGCAGCAGTTTAGAGAAAAAGTTTTTTTTATATCCAGTGAACAATGTTTCAGCCTTATATACAGAATGAAAAATTATCAAAGAATATCAACATAACACGTTAATATGAAATAGCCCATGTTATTATGTAGATGTTGATGATTTACATTTAAATAAATATTGCATTTTCACGATTCTTGTCATATTAGAAACAGAAATTCAATTCAGTTTACACAATAACTAAGAATACTAAAATGAAACATAATTTTCAATAAATTCTTACTTTCTTGGACTTCTTTTGCCTTTCTCCTTCAATCCTCATTTCTTCTAATTCTTCTGATACATCTATTTTGTTTCTCAACCATATCAATGCTAAAACAATACATAATTATAACTTAAGAATATAAGGCTGATATTCAGTTTTCAGATTAATATTGTCGACCAAAAAATAATACATGTACTTCAGATGAGCTTACAAAATCAAGACAACACAATGAAATATATATACAATCAAGTTAATGAAGGATGTAGTAAAGTGAGAGTTTTAAACAAGTGTCAGATGTTAAGATTTAACAAAACTTCTGTATTGATTGTAAATATAAAAATAAACCAAGATTTCATGTTACAGAAAAAAAGGAATGCCTGTTAGTTTTAGACTCGTTGTTCCATTGCTTAGTTTTACCATCAATTTGTAGAGAATTTGTCTTATGTGTATTTACTCCATATCTATTTATTGTGGATAATGAAGACTGGAGTTTGTCCCTCCTGAAGCGTTGAGTCTGTAAAAAAAGGTTCCAATGTGAGAGATGTGTTTTCTCTATATATTTAAGTTAGGGTTAACTTGTATCACATGGATACACTATCATACTCTCAAATTTTGGCATTCAAAATTTTAAAATATTTTGAAACATTATTCTTACCATTCTGTTTATAGTGACCACATCTCACTATTTGATTTTGTCAAGTTTTCTCTTAATTGACTCTTGAAGGGGGTGGTAAAAGCATGAAAAACATGCTTAAAAATTGCCAAAAACGAAACACGAGTGATAAAAATGGGCAATCACGAAACACAGAAATTGCTGCTTGTAGTTCGCTGAAAACTTGAGAGGTCAGTATCATTAATGATAATTCATGCATCCTATCTAAAGTTTTTTAACGTTAAAGCTCTAAAAATTAATGAAAATCTTTGAAATTTTGCTCTGTGATATTTTCCGGTACCATTACAATTCTAATTGTAACAAGTCCCAATTTTTTTTACAGGAAAATGAACAGGCAGGAAGTATAAAATACTGTGAAAGTACTATTGTTTGTGGGGTTCCAATTTTCGTGGATTTCGTGGTTTGCTAAAACCACGAATTTAAGTTTTCAATGAAATGCATTTTTTCCATAAGGTTTCAATGCAAAGAAATCGAAACCACGAATTAAAGTACCCATGAAATTGTGATTTTTATGAAAACCAGGAAAACTGATGTCCACGAATAAAAGTACTTCCACAGTATCCAAAACAAATCACGAGCTCAAAATATCGACAAAAATGAGGCACGTGAAATAATGCCAACACGAAAACACGAGGAATAAAAACACAAAACACGAAAACACAAATTTATAAAATGCCAAAAACAATGCACGATAATAACCCTTTACCACCCTCCTTTTAGTGCCCTGTGGATGTATATACATGTATGTTTTGATTGTCCTCTATGAGTTTTTTTTCTTGGGCAACAGATTACAGTAGTTGTAAGAGCACTTTGCTGATTACTTTTATGCTTGTTGACTATTACACATGCATGGGTTAAAGAACATGGATGCAGGATTGCTTTACATTTAGCAATGAATTCCGCCCAAACTAGTGCTTGGGGCCACCTTGAACTTACAATGAGGTATGACAAAAGCTCATTGTTGAATCCTTCATGGTGACTTCAAGATGAAGAACAACAATAAAAGCAATTTTCCATGGCTTCGTTTTACCATGTATTTGTAAAGACTCTGTCTTCTGTGCACTTATTCCATATCCCTTCATTGTTTGTCTTCAGTCATGACTTTATAAACTGCATTTTTGTAGGTACATGTAGTAATGTTTTCTAACCTTTCTCAGCGGAATCTTCATCATTCTGAAATAACATCAAATATCTAGGACTTTCTGGACACCAAATCAAGGTAGACAACTGGAATACCATGGGAGCTATTGTCATACCTACAACGAAGAGAAAACTCAGAATATTAATTTATATTTATTTTGTGTATAAAAATTAATGGAAACTGATCCAAAAAATTAATCTGTATGGTTGTTTTACCAAAGAAAATGTTCAATCTAACAACAGATATTGTAGTAGAAAGTGTTCATTATTTGAAGATCTCCTATGCAAATCTGCAAACTTTTGAACACCCCAATGGCAGTTTTTACTCACATTAATGTTAATATAGAGTATATTGTGACACCTGAAGAATGTAATTGGGTTTAAATCAATTACCCTGACTGATCATCAAATTATTTCAAAATTACTGTTAGAAATTAAATGCATGCCGAGATCGTTTAACAATGCAAATTTTATGAAAATCAGTAAAGAATGAATTCGGGATAATTTTAAATCTAAAATGCACATATAAATTTCAAATGCTGTAGTACTTTTAGAAAATCACTAAGTTTAATAGTTTACGAATCGTTACGAATAAATGCGAGCGACATACAAATGCATACAAGTTATCTAAGAATTCTTGCAAGCACAAAACAAATCATTGCGATTTTACAGATAATTAAGAATTATTTACGATAACTTAATAAGTTTTTACAAATATCTGAGATTACGTTACAAGTGTTTCACAAACAGCAACAATTTGTCTTTTGGGGTAACATTTAATCATATGAATTTCAGACTATATAACCTTGTGTAGTCTTAAAATGCACATTCAAGGACACGAGTAATGTCCTACCTAAAAATAAACTTTATTTTGTACAAAGCATTCCTTGACTTTTTCTTCCACAGCTACAGTGGGAAAAAAGAAAACTGACATCATCAGAATTTTAGAAGAGGGACACAACTAGGCTGGCATCTCGCCCCAATCTTATTATCACATCAATAAAACTCGTAAAATACTCGGAAAGCACTCTCAAAGTATTAGTATAAATTTGTAAAGTAACTGCATATATTCTCAAAATGATCGCAGAAATGCATGTTTATTTGAAATCACTCACAAAACAACTGTAAACTATTCACAATTGTTCGAAAAAACCTTAAAAATTTTTCAGGAGCCATATTGACAACGATTTGTTGCGAACACTTTATGATTTATTGCAATCAGTTAACATTGACTTAAGAATTCTTAAGATTGGTTTGCAACATTTTAAAGATTCATGGACATTCATGTTAAAATTTTTGACATGTCAAAAAATTTTTATGTCTTTGTACAAATCAACACGAATATCTGGGAATGTCTACAAGTTAGTAACGAATATCGGTGTGTTAGATACGGATGCATGTGAACGACTACGAATCAATCATTTGTAAGAATCATTCATGTATTTGAAGGGGGTAATAGTAATAACAATGATATATTAAAACAACACTGTTTGACAGATTGAGAGATTGTTATTAGTTTAAATGAGAGAAAGATTAATAAGTTCTTACTTCATAATAATAAAAAGATTGGGATGTTTTTTATGAATGTAAGATATTCTGTAATTTATAGCGTGGAGTGAAGCAAAACATGCAAAAGGAAAGAAAAAAAAATGTACTGATCTTTGACATTGATTGACTGGAAAAACATATTTCTTCTGCAAAATATAATTTTCAATGTCTAAAACCTTATAAACATTTCAGGAAAGTTCATGCCCTTTTCAACATACTTTCTGTTGTTACCTTAGCCTATTTGTGGTGGTTTTATTATGCTTACTCATACCTGCCAACTTTCATGATTTTGGCATGATCTAAAGGATTTCAACCTTCTGTCACGATGTCATGATCGTGAAACAAAAATTTGGCATTAAACATGATTTTTGAAAATTTACACGAAAAAAATGCTGTATAAAATGATTTTCAGTGTTCAAAGGGAAATAACTCCAAATCTGCTGGAAAATCATTAATCAGCCAATCAAAAATCGGGATTTCCTTTTATCACGCATTAATGAGTTGATTAATGGCAGTTGTAAACAAAATGAAAGACTGACGGCTTGTATGGATTTTGAGTTGTTTTTACTCAGCTTTGGTGTTATTATCATGAAAATGGGTCAAAGAATCAAATGGCCGGGTTGCATTTTGGTGCTTCTAGCTATAAAGTGTTGTTTTTTAGGTTCCCTAATGGGTCTGTGAAAAACANATATGTTTCTCTTGTGACATCATATATTATGTGGTGCGAGTTTCATTTCAATAATGCCGGTGCGATTTTTTTAATATGTCTTTATTTTTACAAAGAAAGCACAGGAAAAATAATTGTGGTCTGAGGCCTAATAGAAGGGGGGATGTAAAACACACAAAATGACATTTTTCATCTTCCTTTGACAATATGCGCATGAAAATTGGTACTTTAGTGCATTTTCACAACAGCTACTTGGCGATATCACCAAAAATGCCGAATTCAAAGCAATTTTAAACGAAAATTTAACTTTTTTAAATACAATTTAAAAATTTTAATCGTATTTAAAATCTGCAAATAACACGGCCACAAAAACATTTTATGTGCAGAAAAAGACAAGTTTTCAAATGTACACACTTTTAAAGAGATATTATAATTTATTTCATCCAGATATTCCAAGAAATGAGAAAGTT
>MJUU01018448.1:21792-35485 GCA_002080025.1 Modiolus philippinarum | reverse complement strand
AATGGAATGGTCATCACTGCAGTAATATATTTTTTTTAAATTCCCTTTGCAGTCCGGTGCAAAATGATTATTTGGTGTATATCCAAGGTTATAAGAAACAAAAAAGTCGAAGTCGATATAAAAAATGAAAAAAAGGCGGAGAAAAAAAAGAAGAACAAATCTAAATGGCACCAGGGTTGCAACTTCAAATATTATGTGGCTTAGTTAATGTGAAGACCCAAATATTTCTAAAATTGTCTATTTACTATCTTTCCTACCTACTAGTATTATACAAAATTCTAAGAATTCAAGAAGGTCTATTTTCTAGTTATTTCAATATATAAATCTATTTCGGTCACTGTGACCTTCACTGACCCGACTTGACCTTTGAAGAAGAAGAATAAGAAGAATGCTTTATTGTCCATTAAAATGGGCCCTTTGAATTGATCAGGTTTCTCCCCTCCTGGTATCCAACAATAGACGATATTCCACGTTCAAATTTTTGGGTAATTGTCGACATCTTACCCCGAATCTACTGGAAACTGGTACCTGACGTCAGTTGAGCGTAATCTAGGAATTTAGACTGGTTCTCTCCCCTTGCTCGCTTCGTCAAGCCTACGCCACACAAGGACCTTGTGTGGCGTAGGCTTGACGAAGCGAGCAAGGGGAGAGAACCAGTCTATCTAGGAATTCTCCTATTTATTTTCTTGACCTAAAATAAATTGGTTGGAAATGACCCGCCTGAGATAAAATGTTGATTTATGACATCATAAATACCTTTCATATGTTGATTGAAGAATTTATTCCCTTTGCCCTCATACAGCGGAAAGCCACTTTTACCCCGTTTGACCTCTTTGACCCGCCATTCTAATACCCGGAACGTTCTGGAATTGGACTTTTGGAAGAACGTTTATGATCCAAGTGTCAATTCAATTGGATGTAAACTTTTTCAGTTATCATCTGGAAACAAAATTTTTCTGAAATTATCATTCTATTTTCGGTCACTGTGACCTTGACCTTTGACCTATTTTCTCCCAAATCAATAGGGTTCCTCCCCTCCCAGTACCCAACAATATATCCAAGTTTCATTTCATTAGGATGTAAACTTTTTGAGTTATCATCCGGAAACCAAATTTTTCTGACATTTTCAGTCTATTTTCGGTCAGTGTGACCTTGACCTTTGACCTACTTTCTTCAAAATCAGCAGGATTTCTCCCCTTGTATTATACAACAACATATCCAAGTTTCATAACAATTTGATGTAAACTTTTTGATTCATCATCCGGAAACCAAATTTTTCTGAAAATTTCGGTCTATTTTCGGTCACTATGATTTTGACCTTTGACCTACTTTCTCCAAAATCAAAAACCTAAGTCAGGAAATTTATTAAGCCTTTGTGTGTCTTTTCTGTTTTCTACTTAGTTTACTTTATGTCTATAGGAGTCTAGGATGGTGTTTATTTCGCTGAACTTGATTACTCTTTATTTAGGGGCCGAACCCGACCTCCCGTTGGGTGTAGGGTTTCCTCACCGTTCATTGAAGATCTTATGGTGGCTTTGAGTTGTTATTACTCCCCTGTGGATCGTTGTCCTTTTGTCTTTTTGACACATTCCCCGTTTCCCTTCTTTTTTTCTATCAAGTAAACTTTTTCTAGTTTCAATAGTTTAAACAATAAACATAAGCTCTGTAGAGCTTTCCAAACCGAGTACTGGTATTCAGTAACTCATCTCTGCCTTCAATGACACGGGATTTCCTATCTCCATGATCTCGGAAGTCCCGTACGTATATTTAAGTCTGAGTCGAAATCCAATTGACAAAAAGACAAATAGGTGCAAAACCACAGGAAAAATTGGAATCCGTACAGTCTTGACTTGGTACAGGTATTTCACAAGGAATTTAAAGTATAAAAATGCAATAATAATCTAATCAAACAATCAGAATTGCATACAATTTTGTTTCACATAATAATAAGATTTCTAAAGTGTGCACGTTTACGCCACCAGCGTTTATCATGGCAGGGAAGGGTTGGCACTGGGACAAGAATAATAGGATCCCGAACCACCTGTCAAATCAACAGATTTAAGTATCGGACTATGATCATCAGCAGTTTCCCTTGCACAGATTCGGGTACAAAATGCCAAGAACTATTGAAGGGCGTGATTGATTCTTTTTTTAGGTACGACATTCCTTATGTTAAGGCAATAATTGGGCGTGGGGGGGGGGGCTGTGTCTGATAAGTTTAGTACCTTAGCCAAGTTTATGTACTGACTTATAACAAAGTCACATGGTAATGCAGTAACATGCACATGAGACAAAGTCTCCACAAATACATGTCAAGCAAGGAAACAACGGTTTTATTTTCTTCATCTTGAAGTCACATTGAGGCCTTTCACAACAAAGAGCTTTGCCAAAGACGGCTCCTATAACAGCGGTTTCTTAAGGCAGCCAAACTCTACATCCATCTTCGTTCTTTTCAACTCATGGATAGGGGATCTTCAACAAACATAAAACTAACTGGCAAAGTAATCTTAAAATCCAGCGCTGTCATCCGTTGCCGACAAAAAGACTCATAGAAGACAATAACAACATATAAACAACCACAGGGCACTTGTCATGTCGATTGCAAGTAAACTTGGCATAAAAAAGAGAGACGTGGGCACTATATTGGCAGAATGGTCAGAATAACAATTCGAAATTACAAAAAAAAATTGAAATATTTTATGAAAGGATATGGAGTAAATGAACATGAGACGATAACACATATGTTAACTCCAACTGCAATAATTTTAATGAGCTCTATGGCCGTTTCGGAAATTAATTCCTCATCAGCAGCACTAGAACCTAAACAAAGGAAATCCATATTCAAAAAATGTTTAAAATGCATAAAACCAAACGAAATCCGAATAATCAGTAATATCAAATATAGCAAAGGACAAAACTACGATGGTGGGAGTAAATCCTTTGGTTTTAAAATTTACATAAATTTAAATAATATTAATTGAACAAAATGTACACATGAGTACAAGCATGACTTTGTATCCATGTATTCTCGCAAGAACAAGTACACCATATATGACATATACTGAGAGCATACATCTTTCGCACATAATTTTTTTATGGACTCCACACTGCAGGAGATTAACAACAAAAGGATATGAAGTAAATACAAATGAGACAACGGGCAAAATATATAGTGGGATTCTACAAATCACTGATGGAAAGCTTAACTTAACTTTTGAGATCCCACTCAAACATAGGAGGAAATGCATTTCATGACTACCGGCTTTGCTTAAACAACAAAATGGATCTTCAGACCATATCTGCAACCAAATTAACTGCAATAAATCAGCAAAATATTACTAAGATCTGAAAAGGAAATGATTATGCATCTAATTTCAAAAACAATTGTACACTGACTGTAAAAGCCAAGCATTGGATGAGGTAAAAGATGATATAGTAAGTGAGAACCGAACCGTCAATCTAAAACGAATAATCCAAGGACAATGACAACATTGTAAAAACAAAGAAACAAAAACATAACATGATTGAGGCACAGAAAAGAAAATTGAAGACACACACACATATACAAAGACGAACAAAACGGACCCAATAAAAACATGGGTGAGATCAGGTGCACCGGTAGAATAAGCACCTAATGCTTTTTATAAGACATCCACCGCGTTGAACATGTCAAATCCGGTAGTAAAGTGAAATCCGGTATTAAGCAATTAAATGAAAAATAAGTTGTCATCTGGGAAATAGATATCCTATAGCAGTCCACAAGATGGTGATGTCAACCGTAAAACTTCTGAATTATTGACTTCAAGTTATAGGTAATATACCCTTGTTGAAGTAGCATATTTCTGAGCAAACGGGAAGTCACTGTATCGACCACAGGCCCTTCAGTAGCGAATGAGCTGGGAGATGTAAACTCCATATGCTGTTGGAATGTTGCTATAAAAGAAAAGGGAAGTTGACTGTTTGAAATGTTAAGTCATTGCGTTTGTCATACAGCTTAGCTTGAAGTCTACCTCTGTTGTCAATTTCAAGATAAAGGTCTAGGAGTGAGACCGACGTGGAAGTGTCTGCAGTATCCTTAATTTCGAGTTATTTTTGGTTAGATCAGATGAAGTAAATCACCAAAGCGAGGGTTGTTTAGTGATAAAATATCATCTATACAACGGAAACTAATGTTGGAAGATTGAGCAAGTTTTTTATTTTTATTTTGGAGAAGCCCTTCGATAAATTTAGCCTCATAAGAGTGGAGAAACAGATCGGCTGTGCCCATAAGAATTCCGATAGTCTGTTGAAAAACAAATCCTAGTGTCGATCAAAAACTAATATTTTAATCACTTCTTCCTCCGTATATTTTTTCTTCAATTTTGAGCCATTTTCATAATGTAAGCTTGTTCTCTTCCTACAACAATGTACCTTATATCTTCGTTCACCGTTCTTACGGGAGAAACATCTATGAATAAAATCTTTCAGCCGAGATTTAACTTGTTCATGGAGAATTGTAGTATAAAGTGTGGAGAAGTCGAACGTTTTAATGCTGTTAAAGTGTGTAATGATCATGTCAAGCAGATCTTCAGAGTTTTTCAAACCCTCGCTTCATTTACACTGCTTCTTGAAAAGCAAGTATAACAATATTTTGAAGGCCCTCTTCTATAGCTCTCAAGACAGAGGTAAACAACTTAAGTATTGCTGCGGTCAAGGAAGTAGCAAAACTTTTATTGTAATGAAGTCAAGATTAACACCCCGAGCTTACACAATGTGTAAGATTCATCGATGTCAAATGTCTACATTGTAGATATATATCAGACGTGAAAACCTGACAAATGTATACAATGTTGTCTTTTCACGACGGCGAGTCCATGAAAGGTAGACAGCTTGGGTTTTAAATCTTAATTTCGGTAAACTGAAAGTTTGGTTTTGCCACTTGCTTGACCGCAGCAATATCTGTTGTGGAACACTTGGCAGATCCAGCGATGTATCGTTGTTAGTACGGGCATTTATGTAATATTGGTAAAAAGAATAAAGAGGAAAGATCCTTGTCTTCATCCTTGATGGAAATCACAAAACTGATGAAACATCGAATATTCTACGAGAATAAAAAACGGACTGTAATTACGTCAGAGAATCAAATGAATTAGAAAAGTGCTCGAGAAGTGCCATTCAATCAACTGCTTCATTCAAACTCTTGAATAATAGACTTGAACTTAACGACAGAATTCTCTTAAGTTTTGATAAAGAGGTTAAGGACCAATTTGTCATTATGGCAATCGGATATAGACAGTTCTTGGTACCTGCACAACGTATCATTTGTCCATTATCGTATACATGTCCCATAAGAAAAGCTGCCACTTCACAACCACAGGAAAGACATGCATTGACTGTCAGGCTGACATGACGTGGTTTAAATGGGCTTTCTCAGAGACAGGCGAAAACACAGAGCGCAGTGTTCTGCTGAAACAAAAATAAAATAAAGCAATATCTAGGTCCCATGTACAAGCATATAACTGCATAAAGCCGTTTACTTTGATTTCAGATGTGAAACCCCGACCATACTTATCGAGGCTGTATTTTGACACTAAGTTTATCAAGAACTAGAAATTTAAAATGCTGTTTGTGCACGGAAACAATTTTGAGAAAAAAATATGACCAAATCGCAAATGAACAAATCGAAAAATGATCATCTCGACAGAAGCAGGGTAACGATAAAAAGATCAGGCAATAAATGTTACACCAAGCAGACCGGGTTCTTGTAAAGATCCTAATATTTGAAAAAGCATAATCGCCAGAAAGATCCATTTATGTAAACATATACATATATAGCAACGCTTTCAACTGGACAACATCAGCTCACAATGATGTTAAGGTAATAATATGGAATAAATGGAGCACAATACAAATCCAGATGAAATTGAATCTTATGTCGCTATTGCTGATGTTTAACAGCAAAGAATAAAATAATAAAAGTCCAAATAGAAAAGGTAAACGATAATAAGTAACATTTTCATCATAGAGGCAGAACAATTTGGTCTACTCATCGAATTAATTGAAAAAAAAACTCTGTGGATAAATAAAATCTTTATTTCATCTTCTTTCATCTTCATAGTGAATAACAATACCGATTTTTGTATAAGATGGTGAATAGTTAACATTTAAAACAACCTATATCCTTTCTTAACATTACAGATGGTTGCCAAGTATGTCATAATCTGAAGAACTGAATGATGTTGTAATGGTGTATGTAAAAAGTTGCAACTATGAGATTATCACCAAGGAGCTGCTGATATTCACTGTATAAAGTCAGTTTCATAAAATTTGGTTGGTATTATATACTGGTAATTTAGGAGCCCAGAGCTTGAGTTGTGCTATTGTTTATTGTGTCAAAGTTGGTGGATAATTTACACTTCAATACGTTGTTCAAATAGGAGGTCCCCTCCCTCAAAAACCATATTCCTTGTTGATCCATTCTTTTGGTTTTAGCACTGCCGTTAAATCGAAAATAAAAAAAAGGAATCTTTCCTTTCCTTACGGTTCATCTCTTTGTGTAATTAGCTGCGTATACCCGGTTTATACATCAAATATCAAAATCCTTTTCAAAATTCCAAATCTGAATTTGTTGTGTATTTTGCCGATTAATACGACATTTTTTTTTCTTATTCTTCCTTATGGGCTCTACATTTCTTTGTATTCTCCAGAAAACAAGTTCAATTTTCTGTAATTCTTTTTCATTCCATCGCCGTTATCACGACTAGTCCTGTTTGAGTTAATCTGTAAATTAGCTTACAATCAGAGAGATGACCTACCTTCTACCCATCTACAGTCTTGTGTTAGCCCTCCGACAGCTAGAGTTTCATGGAGACTATACTTGTGCTGTGAAATGTCTCCTTTCTGAATCAATTTTTAAACACCTTTGAGTTATGGCCTTTCAAGATTTAGATTTTATCTACACTGAAGAGACATAACTTGTCGAAATGCGCATATGCAGAAACTAAATTAACAGTTACTTCGGTATTTAGTTATTTGTAAAGTTATACTATTCTTCCTTGTCTTTCTACTACTGTTTTGACTTAAAAAGCCTAAGTCTGTATTATTTATTGTTCAAATATTCTCACCCTCCCTTTAACATGATCTTTCTTAGACCAAAGGAAAATTTGACTGTCAGTCAAAAATCAACAGTTCAAGGACAACGGCAATATTGGAAATACCAAGAAAAAGGGACACCAATGAGTACAGGATGAAGACACATTGTGTCGTCATTCATTTGACATGGAATTGTTATATCAGTGGCCTTTAGAGTCCTCTTTCAAACGATGATACTTAAGGCAGATTGTATCCAATCTACTGTAATCGTCGGACATGTTTTACAAGGCTATGATCTAACAATGACCCGCAACAAGTTTTACAGTCCCAAAAACATTTGTAAAGTAACTGCAGTAAAGGGATTTTAATGTTAGTAAATTTCAGAAGTTATTTTTGTTTCCTCTTCATTGCGCCATGAAACTTAGTAATGCATATGGCATTTACTTTTTTGCTTAAAACTAGATAAAAAGTTCGTTTGACTTGAGATTGCATTGCATGTTTCAAATACCAACTGCAGTTCAACTATGCAGCATAGGGGTCATTAATGACTGTCAATCATTCGTGTCCCTATAGCTGCCTCCAGCAGTATGCTTAAGTAATCTTGTTATCATTTATTTGGAATCACTTTTTGAAATGCAATGAAAAAGACTGTAAGTTTAATTTCTAAGTATGGCTTTGATATATAATCTTGTTTTCCAGGATATAAAACTAGTATATCCGACAATAACGGAACTGTCCTTGAAAAACACTGTGTTTGTAATTAAGTCTTGTAAACAAACTCATACTATATGATTTGGTATTGATCCATGGTTACGTATATTCAATTTCGATGTGTCAGAAATCGGTCGCCAGATCGATTAATATTTTGTCACAACACTGATGTCATCGAACTTGCAAAGAGACATGATTCATTTGACAATGACTCTTTACCAATTTACAGTTCCTGGAAATCATAAATATATTATTATTGGTAAACAGAGGCAATACAAATGCTAGTGCAAATGTCTTCCAGTAATTCAATTTCATTCAGACTGACAAATTTGTACTCTTGTATGGTCTATGACATAAAATACGATAATGGCTCTTTATTAGTAAGCTTAGTATACATTTCGTACCCTAAGCATTGCCTTATTTGCACTTTTTACCTGAAATAATGACGAGATACATAAAAAAAGATTATGCTTAACCTTTCGGGTACCAAGTGTGGCTCTCGTTTTTATAGGTCACACTGCCGGCGATTTAATTTTTTGTTTCGTATTTTTGGCGATTTCTTATGTATTTGTTCATCTGTTTTTGCGCTTTGTCTCTTCACTTTGATGGCTTTAAGTTACGTATTTTTGTCCTTATTATGATGTCTTTCCACTCTGCGAAACAAACTAGAATAGCGAATGGACTAAAACTACAAAGTATAGCAATTGCAAGAACTTTAATGAAACTCGTAATGTCAGTCTCATTATTGTTGTTTCGAGGTAATTCGTTTTTACTTATAATGTACCTAGCCACGTTCAGGCGAATTTTTTTATTTAGCAATTTTTGCTTCCTATTCAAGTCTTATCATTGTTCAATTTATAATATTGAAGATTTTAACCACTCTTTTTTCAGAATACAAAAATACGTAAATTGAATATAAAAGAATAAAGTTTGTTATGTTGTACAGAAGCTGGAGAAAATTGTGCTAATTATATTAATAGACTGGAGAACCGTTAACGAGTATTAGTGAAGATATTTAGTTTTCCCAAATGGTGAAGATAGCAACTTCCAAAAAGTGTTTCTTGTAGCTTGAATGGATGGTTTGGTTGCGGTTTTAAAATATGAGACATAGTTGAAATTTCATTGAAAAGATGTCGACGGACGTTTCAAGTTCAAATCTTTTGCGTAATGATTAAAAGGGCGTTGATTGGTGAATTTTAACATTTGAAGTTTTCAAGTGTATCAGCTGATTGTGCTAGAAATGATAACATTTCAATAAGAAGCTGGAATATCGAAAAAGGGGGCTGAAGAAGTAAATGATGACATTTGAACACGGAGCTGGAATATTGAAAAAGGAGCTAAATAAGGAAATTATAAATTTGAATAAGGAGCTGGATCGTCGAAAAGGGAGCTAATTAAAGAAATTATACAAAAATACTGAGCATTTTGGACTTAAATTTGAATATTGAAAAAGGAAAAAAGGGAAAATGGACCTCATTTTCTCTGGTTGGCCATGTTTGAAAATGGAAAGGTGATATTGGATGACTGCTTTGGTGTCAAATGTATCGAATTTTGACAATTTTTATCGACTCTATTGTCATTTAAAATACAAACACAAATAACATGTGAACAAGATTGTAATACGGTAATATTAAAATGATATCTAAGTCAGAAAACACCAATCGCATAGTTAAGGAAGTTGATGCTTGCACGGAAAATTAATTTGATTTGTAATGTTATAATATCTTTTTCATTTTGGATAGTTTATTCAAAAGTAAGTGAGAACCGAACCGTCAGTCAAAGAACGAACAATCCATGGACAAAGGCAACATCGGAAACACTAAGAAACAAGGACACCACTTGAGTACGGGACAAAAGAAAGAAAAAAGAAGACACACATACAGATGAACAACTCGGACCCAATAAAAACCATGGGTGAGATCAGGTGTACCGGTAGAGTAAGCATCTCCTGCTTCTTATAAGAAACCCGCCGTGTTGAACATGTCAACTCCGGTAGTAAAAACACACTTTAGTTGTAGAAGGAAAGATCTGTTGTCATCTTGGAAACAGATATCCCGTAACGATCGACGAGATCGTGATGTCGGCCGTAAAACTTCTGTGGTGATGACTTTAAGTTTTTGGTAACGTACCCTTGATTAAGTAGTCTATTTGTAAGCAACTGGGCTCTATCAAGGAAGTCTCTGTATCGACCACAAACCCTTGAATAGCGAATGAGTTGTGAGATGTAAACTCCATATGCTGGTGTTTTTGGAATGTTGCCACAAAGAAAAGGGAAGTTTACTATTGGAAAAGTGAAGTCATCGCGTTTGTCATACAACCTAGTTTGTAATGTACCTCTGTTGTCATTTTCAAGATGAAGGTCAAGGAACGAGTATCTGTAGTATCCTTAATTTCAAGCTCTTTTGGATAAATGAAATGAAGAAAATCTCCAAAGCGAGGGCTGTTTAGTGATAAAATATCATCTATATAACGGAAGCTGAAATTAAAGGACTATGCCAGTTTTTTGTCTTTATTTTGAAGAAACCCTTCAATGAATTCTGCCTCATGAGAGTGGAGAAACAGATCGGCTAAAAGAGGTGCAAAGTTTGTGCCTATTGGAATTCCGATGGTCTGTTGAAAAACAAATCCTCCAAACTGGACAAATATATTTTAAATCAGAAACTCTACCGTTTTAATCACTTCTTCCTCCGTGTATTTTTTCTGTGATTCTGAGTCGTATTTCACAAAGTATGCTTGTCCTCTGCCTTTTACAATGTACTTATATCTTCGTTCGCCGTTCTTACGGGAGAAACATCTATGAATTATGTCTTTCAGTCGAGATTTCAGTTGTAAATGAGGAATGGTAGTATAAAGTGTGGAGAAGTCAAAAGTTTTAATGCTGTAACAATGCGATAATGATCTTGATTTTAGGATGTTAAGCAGATCTTTAGAGTTTTTTAACACATTTCATTTACACCACTTCTTGAAAAGCTAGTATCACAGTATTTTTGAAGGCCCTCTTTTACGGCTGTCAAAATGGAGGTTAAAAGCTTAGAAAGAGGTTTTGTTGAACATTTTGCAGATCCAGCGATGTACCGTTGTTTGTATGGGCATTTGTGTAATTTTGGTACCCAGTATAAGGAATGGAGATCGGTGTCTTCCTATTTGGTTGAAATCCTAAAGGAAAGCAAAACAGATTTATGGTTCTGTAATATCTCCTCCTACGACAGAGTAGTAGCTGTGTAGGTTGGATTGCCCTGGGAGTTACCAATGCCTAGTTCTTTCTTTAAACATTAGATGTAATGATTTTTGCATATAAAAATGATGTTATTAGGGGCCTTATCTGCTGGAACAACAACATATTTGTCATCAATGGAGGACAAGTATCTGGCAACATCGGCATTTTGGGAAATGGATGATGCTTTAGTTCTCATTGACCCTCGTAGATGACTAATTTGTTTAAGAATCATGGACCTCACAGCCTTAATCCACTCCGAAAGAGAATCAAAGTCTTCATTTTGTTCACGTTTAATCCATTTTCTGGGGAAGTCCTCTACAGCATCCATAAGGAGTTTAAAATTTTGCTCCCAGTTGATGGATCGTGGTTCACGGAATTTGGGTCCCTTTGAAGGGTATCTAGGAGAGACGGGTTTTCAATGATGTTCAAGTCTCCCGTTATGACGTGACCACAGGGACTATATCTGTAAGGTGAATTTAAACATGAACAATCGGGTGATATAGACTTGAGGTCGTCGGTGGTAAGTCTCTGCAATACACGTTTATGGTTGAAAATTTTAGATGCTATCGGTGAAGTATAGGTATATGAGACGATTGGAACTGATGTATGGAGGTATTTTGTTTTTTACTTTTTTGTGATGCAGTATATTGGCAAGGTTGATGGCATCCAAACCCTTATTAGCAAAATTTATTGGTAGAAACGGACGGCGTTCTTCTACATTTGCGTGTTCTTTAACAGGTTGGAATAATCTGTGTTGACCAATATCAAGGATAACTGCGTCTAATTTGTATAAAGATGAGGATGGGTCAGTAACAGAATTTTCTAAAGATTCTTTATACAGTTCATGCAATTTAGTAAGTGGCAAGGAGTAAAGTTTTGTGCGAATGTGATGCAGTCCTAGAGGTTTGCAAACAAAAGGAAGTAGACCTTTGAGTTGTTATTACTCCCCTTTGGGTCGTTGTCTCTTTGACACATTCCCCGTTTCCCTTCTTTTTTCTATTTTCTTTAATAGATACATCATGAAGACTTGGCGATGTATAATGGCGATGGCCATGACTTCCTTTACGTCTAGGATTGTTGTCAAAAATACGCATCACATTTATATCGTTGCATTTAGGGCTAGATAGATTACCTATACTATCAATTTTGTCATTGCAACCATATGGTATTGCAGTTCCTAATTTACGTATCCAGTATTCTTCTTTTTGTCTACGAAACTTAGGATAATCTCCTTCGTGCAAGCTTTCTTTAAAGACTTTTGGTTTCTCCGTTAGCTTTCATAGATCTTTCATTTTATTTGCACCGCAGCGACATAACTAAATCTACTTCGGCATTTAGTTATTTATACTTGTCGTGAGCCTTCCAGGCCAGAATATTTTGTTAAAACAATACCGGTCATAGACATGTATTTTACATAGAATAACAAAATACTGAGACTTCAGAAAAAAATGTATGTATAGTTTCTGCATTTGGCCATTTTGCAACTTCTTTCTCTTCAGAACAGATAAGTGTAAAATATTTGGAAGACCTCAAATCAAACATTAAGATATAAAAAAATGAGAGAAAAAATAACAAAAATTACCTTCAAGTAGCAAAAAGCAGTTAAGGGACCATAACTTAATACGCAAGAGATACATTTTTTTAATGAATAATAACTTTTAGATATTGTAATTTTTCGAATTATAAATTTCACATCAACACTGAAGTACTGGACTTCTGAGCTTAAAATACCTGTGGAGATTACCAGGCGGGGATGTAGTTCACAAAAATTGTCTCACCTGTAAATTTGTTTACCTGCCATCTTCTCAAATAAACAAGATGTGTGATGACACAGCCACGGTAAAAAAATTAAATTTCTAATATTTGCGGTATCTTTTTGCATTTCATTTCACATACTATGTATCTTATGCTGCAACAATCGCTGTAAGGAACAGATATTTGAGAAATATACAAATGTCGTTGATCAATTCATAAAACATTGTTTTAAAACCAACTCTATCTGATGGTCAAAACTGTGTGATAATAAAGAAAAAAATCTAGCCACCCTCAAAGGGCATGGGCGGAAACAAAATTTAGGAGTATTATTAAAGTGAAAGTCCGCAAATTTTTACTTTTTACCTAATTCGATTCACTTTATATCGAAAATGCTTCATGCAAAATTACAGTGGTGAATCTTTTTTATTAAGGGAGATATTTATAGTTAAAAGTTGACCGTAGTACAGTTATGGGTATCGCCATTTTGGATCGGAAGTGACGAAATATATTGATACAGATTATTATAATTTGTATCACTAACAATGACGGAGAAGACACGATTCAGAGAAAGGATGCTGGGTAATCATGGGTTTGACCAAGAACCGGATAAATTTTCAAATTTAATTTACCAATAGATATTCAAATCAGTGATATGACGCGTGAGCATGGCATACAAGTTAAATATCGTGAAAGATATGATAAATATATCCCATATTTAGAAAATTCTACATTATTTTTCATTTTTTGTCGAAATTCAAGTTGAATAAGTTTTGCCTCTCGTTATCGAAAATACAAAAAATACTAGTCTCCTGTTCAAAGCTAACTAAACGGATACATATTCTCTTTTTAGCTAGGATATATATCACGTAATTCGACGATTTCGTTAAAAAGTATCCATAATCAGTAACAAAAATGCTAATTTTTCTGTTGATTTTTTTT